>OZ030011.1:10893930-11143930 GCA_964023405.1 Apodemus agrarius
CAGGATGTAGATGCTTCAAGCCTGTTTCCTGGGTCCTGGGCTCTTGCGTGGCTGATGAAGCCTCCTGTTTAGTGGAGTGTTCTCCTCAGGATTCAGGTTTGGCTGTGGGCTTGGCTGCAGAGAGTGGAATGTGGGGATCCCCACACGGTTCTCGGTGTGGACGAGTCTCCTCCTGGTAAGCTCCAGGGCAGGAGTCTCTGCCTCCCACTCAGGTACTGCACAGGGGCAGTTTCCAATTTAGGGCATTTCCAAGCTCATAGCCATCATCTCCTATAACATGGCTCTCACAGTGACAGAATGTCCTGGCCAGAAGCAATGCAGGGAGGAGAGGGTCTACCTGAATTGCACTTCCAAGCTTCTGGTCACGGTTTCAGGAACACAAGCGGCTCCTCACGTCACATCCACAGTCAAGAGAAGAGAAGGAATGCGCCATGATCCTGTGGGCTCCTGTTACGCACATTCAGGACCTTCTGAGTAGGAGATGGTGCTGCCCACAGGAGCAGTGGCCGTCCTGCATCGTGACTAATAAGTGCTCCGCAGGCATGGCTGCAGACCAGCCATTATTTCCCCCAAGTAACTCTAAATTGTGGCAAGATGACATTTAAAACTAGCTGTCATGGACATTTTAAAAGAATAACTGTCTGCTCTCCTTTAAAATGAAGTTCTCATTTGGATTTGGTCGACTGTCATGGAAGAAGACAGGGTAAGCTCGGCTCAGATTGAAATCTGGATGCAATAAAGAGAAACCAGAGTGCTGGTATGCACTGGTATGCACAGTTGGTCCTGTGCATCTGGTCTGGGACTCCCTGGAGAGATTAGCTCTTGTCCCTCGGTCAATGGACACCTCTCCAGTGTCTGCCACACTGTCCCAACCAAATCGGCGTGCCACCATTATCATGAGCCTGGCGCAGAGTCCCATGTGGGTCCCATGACAGATGGGAGTCACAGGGCAGGGCCCAGTCTAAAGGCCCATAGCTAGTGGTCTAGCCTCTGGTATCCATTAACCTTTAAAATGGAGGTGGGGCTTGCTACACCCGGCTTCAGTAAGTGTAGGCAGCTCTTTGGAGGGAGCTAGGGCAGAGAAGAGGTGGAGAGGACCCTTCCTAGAGGCTCCAGGGGGAGCTAGGGCAGAGAAGAGGCGGAGAGGACCCTTCCCAGAGGCTCCGGGGGAGCTAGGACAGAGAAGAGGCGGAGAGGACCCTTCCCAGAGGCTCCGGGGGAGCTAGGACAGAGAAGAGGCGGAGAGGACCCTTCCTAGAGGCTCCAGGGGGAGCTAGGACAGAGAAGAGGCGGAGAGGACCCTTCCCAGAGGCTCCGGGGGAGCTAGGACAGAGAAGAGGCGGAGAGGACCCTTCCCAGAGGCTCCAGGGGGAGCTAGGGCAGAGAAGAGGCGGAGAGGACCCTTCCCAGAGGCTCCAGGGGGAGCTAGGACAGAGAAGAGGCGGAGAGGACCCTTCCCAGAGGCTCCGGGGGAGCTAGGACAGAGAAGAGGCGGAGAGGACCCTTCTCAGAGGCTCCAGGGGGAGCACTGGTCTTGCTCACATGCACCTAGTTTGGGAACTTGGCTTCCAGAACCATAAGGAAACAAATAAAGCCGTAAAGCCGACTGGAGCAGCCCTGTTGCCCGATCTGGCTGGCTCTGCCCTGCACACTGGCCACTGGCCCTTCCAGGTGACTGTGGGTCATTTCAGCCATTGGTGCAGCCTTCCTGGACCCTCTCCTTGGACGTACAAACAGGAGAAGCGGGCAAGTGCTGCTGGGCAGAGTCCCCTGAAGGCAGTGGCTGTGGGCGCCAGCCACACCTCCCCAGGAGCCTGAGAGGACGCTGGCCCCATCTCCACATGGTCTATCTGCCTCTGCTGTGAGACGGAGCTATAAAGGGAGCTAGCGGCCTTTCAAGCCCGTGTTTGTTTGTTTTGGGGGATCCCGCTGCTGTCTGAACCAACAGCTTGAAGCTATTTGAGTGTTTCTGTAGTTGACGTGGGTGTGCAGTCTGCCTTCATTCTGGGAATGGCTCCTCTGCCAGTCTGACTCATCCAGCTCGGGCCCCTGCCACGCTGGCCACCAGCAGAAGCATCAAGCCTGTTCATACGAGGCCGACTGAGGAGCCCAGACCTAGGGAAACCTCACAGAACGACACTCCCAGGGACACCTGCATGCAGGAGGGTATAGGGTACAAATGGGGCTGGGAGAGGCAAGCCAGGGTCATGATGGGAGGACAGGTGGGACCTCAGGAAACCCGGAGGCTCCTTCAGAAGGGGTGAGGTACCCAGAGGCTCACACAGCAGAGGCCGGGAGACCTGGAACATGTCCAGTTGGAGAGGTAACCCCATAGCCTTCTCCAAGCCCTCTATCCAGAGGTACCAGCCTGAGCAATGACGACAGCTGGGCAGAGACTTCGGTATAGTGTGTTCACAGGGTGGTGTTAAACTTCCAGGCACAGAGCAGGGCAGGACAGGCGCTGGGGGTGCCAGTCTTACAATGCAGTCTTACAGGTGCACAGTCTTACTGTGAACCTGCCTGCTCTGAAAATACCTCATGCACCAAACCACTCTCCCCATGCATGTGCGCGCGCACACACACACACATTCATACATATATGTACATGCACTCACACACATGCACACATACATACATGCACATGCACACACACACACACACACACACACACACACGTGCATGTGATGCCTGAGAAACACAGGAGCACGCTTTCAGCACTCCCATGAGCAGAGCTGAAATTGCAGCTATTAATAAAGCACACTTACAGATTTTAATCCAAAGCATAAAATTAATATCTGTGATACAAAATTAATATCACGATACAAACAAGTGATTTGATTAAAAAAAGCAAAAAAGACGACAAGATACACTTCCCATGTGGAGACTTGGATGGTCGAAGAGGATCCTCTGAGCCCATGTCCTTGTCCTCAGTTCCCCAGAGGAGGAAAGAAAAGATGGCTTTATGAAGGGGAATCCTGACAGACAGGACCTCAGTGGGTGACTAAAATCGACCTCGGCAGAGGCCGGGCCTGTGAACAGCATGTGCCTTGTCTCACTGGGAGAAGAGCAGCACTTTGCTCTAAGATCCCCCAAACCCACAAACCGACTCAACTGTGAGCAAAACATCAGAGACGTGCAAAGGGAGGTCACCACTCACCCCCGAGGAGCAACGCTCCTCCAGCCTGCTGAGGTCTCCAAAAGCAAGGGGTCTGGGAAGGAAGAGCCCCATGTACTGCAATGAGAGGTCCCTGGAGTCCTGACTGGGATCCTGGAGGAGAGAGCCGACACCAGAGAAAGCCTAGGAAATCTGAGAGAAACCTGGGCTTCCATTAACAATGTACAAAAACTGCTTCACTAACAGATGGACCGCAGGGACCAAAGCATCAACCTAGGGAAAATAAGGGTTTGTGAAGCAAAGCCTGGGTGGGCCGTGCTCTCCCGTGGCAGAGACCTGCGAGGAGGGGGCAATGGGAAGCAAGCAAAACAGTTCAGAGAGGCTTGGGCCCCTCCCCCACGCCCCTACCCCAGGCCCGGGAAGCATTGGTTCCAAAGCAAGCCCAGCCCGGAACAGCCTGCAGGGGGCGCTTTAAGAGGCTCTGGTAGCTCTAGGCATAACATGAGCCATTTTAAAAGTCCCAAAGTTGCATATCCCTGAGACAACCTTGGAGGATTTGAAACAGAGTGTGTGTGTATTTTCCAAAGAAAGTATAACTAATCTCAGGCTATAAAGAATTGCTATTGTCCCTGTCTCCCCTCCCCCACCCGACCCTCTTTGAGATGCAAGAGAAGTGAGAGAGATGAGGGGGAGGGTGTGGACCAGGGTACTGAGTCCCAGCCCTGCTCATGGATGGGGCAGAGGCTGCTCCCACATCCACGTGAAGATGGACCCAGGGGCAAGCCAGGGCGCTGGGACCTGTTGCATCTCCCAGGTGAGGACTGGGTCTGGAAGATCCTGCCTCCCATGTGGCCCTGTGGGGTAGGCCATGAAGGGATTCCAATACAGATGGAGGAAGAGGAGATAGAGAGAAATGGATGGGAAGGAAGAGGGGAGGGAGGGAGGGAGGGAGGGAGGGAGGGAGGGAGGGAGGGAAGAGGAGGATATGAGGTGAGGAGAGAAAGGGGAAGAAGAGAAACTTTCGAGGGCCAGGCCTCGGAGCAGAGGGGCCACCGGAGTCCTCTCTCACGCCGGAACAGGGTGGGGCAGCAGCTGCCCAGGGAGCAGCGGGTTTGTCTCCTGCAGGCTCTCCATCTGGTTCTCAGTAGGAGCCAGGCATTCTACGGCCCAGATGGGGCTGTGTGTCCAACTCCAGACAGTACGGGATGGTGGGGGCTGCCCAGGCCCCCCACGTGGGAAAGCAGAAACCTGCCTCACCAGGTACCTGTGCAGGTGCCAAGAAGACAGATGCACCGTGAAGAAGGTCCCGGGAGGGAAGATGCTTAACCCGGCCACACCCCAACTCTACCAGCCCCCTCCCCCCACACACACATGAGCAAGGAACACGGGGTGCAGTCCCCTGATAGAATCAGCCCCTGCCCCTAGAGAAGGAGGAGAGGACCATCGGTAAGGTGCTGGGGTCTCCTTGTACCTCTTCGATCTTGCTTCGTGTATGCTAGAGCACTTTTTAAAAGTCCCTGTGTGGGATTTAGGCCCTCTGGGCTTTCTTCTCCATCCACGCTGGCATGTGCCTTGTCCTTGTCCAGGTCACATTTGGGAAGTCCCATTGGTAAGGCTGTATGGGTGTGGCTTCTGACACAGTCTCACAGTAACCCCCCTGATCCTTGGCTCGTACAATCTCTCTGCCCCATCTTTCTTTCGTTTTGTTTTGTTTTGTTTTGTTTTGTTGTTTTTGTTTTCGTTTGGTTTTTTCGAGATAGGGTTTCTCTGTGTAGCCTTGGCTGTCCTGGAACTCACTCTGTAGACCAGGCTGGCCTTGAACTCAGATATCTGCCTGCCTCTGCCTCCCAAGTGCTGGGATTTAAGGCGTGTGCCACCACAGCCTGGCTAAGCTCTCTGCCCCATCTCCGATGATTCCTGGGCCTCAGGTGGGGATTGCTTTGTAAATGTACCTGCAGGCCTGGGCTCCACAACTTTGCATTTCACTTGGTCCTAGTTTTCTGTAATGGTCTCCATTTGCTGCAAAGAGAAGTTTACTTGATGTGTTGTGGGTTGAGGACTACACTTATCTGTGGGCTTAAAGACAAATATTTAGAATATAGTTAGGATTCATATTGATTTAATAAAGTGCTGGGTCTCCATCAAGACTTCCCAGGGAAGAGCATACCGACTGGTTATCCGTTACCAGTGGTCATCCCTGAATACACACTTAAAAATACCATTATACAGACGGAGCAGGCTGTACTTACGTATTTATGTATATGCACACAATTGTTGTTATATATGTTATGTATATTCCCCTCCCTCCCTCCCTCTTTCCCTCCCTCCCTCCCTCCCTCCCTCCGTCCCTCCTTCCCCTCTTCACGTGGATGTGGGAGCAGCCTCCGCCCCATCCATGAGCAGGGCTGGGGCTCAGCACCCCAGTCCATACAGAATTGTTGTTATATGTGTTGTGTATAACAACAGTTAATGAAGGGAGAGGGCATGAATTTGAAAAAGGGCAAGGGAATATAGAGGAAGAAATGGAAATAGGAAAGATAAGATTATGTTATCATCTCAAAATAAAAGATGATTTTAAAATGGACAGAGGTTGGACGGGTGGCCTCAGTCCAGCTCCCCTGACCTGCTCCCCCACCCCACCCCACCCCTGCTACACTTGGCAGACCCAGGGCCTAAACAGATTACCATCCCAGCCTCGCCGCCACCAACGCCCTGTTTCTGGGTATTTCCGTGCGCAGAGCCACAGGGGCAGCCTTTCGCTCGGCCTCTCCCTGAGTCCCGATGTCCGGTCCTGCCTCGTGAGGGGATCAGGTTTCCTTCCTTGTCTGGCTGCGTAACTCTCTGTTGTGGGGAAGATCCACGGTTTGCTCATCTCTGAGGAACACACGGCCCTGAAACAGTTTCCTCAGACACACCTGTGTGCATCTCTTCTGCCTCTGCCGCCCTCGCTCTGTCAGGCTCCGCTCCGCTGGCCGCTGGCCGTCTTCCTTAAGTCACCAAGTTCTGTCTCGCCTCAGTTTCCAACATGTCTCCCAACGCCCGACACCTAGCTCCCTGACTCTTCCTCAGACTGGTATTTTTTGAGTTTTTATGTAAGTGTCACCTCATGGGGACACCCTCCTCAGCCCCCAGCCGATTGCCACAGCTACTTTGCTGACAGTGCACTCTCTTGAGGCCTCAGATGAACATCAGGCCCTTGGGACAAGCCTTCATTTCTCTTTACTGCACCCCAACTCATGAAGGGTGCCTGTCTCAGCACGAGTGATCACAATAGGCTGTACAGACCCCTGGAGAGGGGGAGTATGGTTCTCTTAAGAGAGTCAGGAACAGTGCTTTGAGGTAGCGACAGGCACTCCTGCTTGGCATGGGGGTACAAGCTGACATCTGGGCAAAGCATCACAAGCTCCCACCCAGCCGGCCTGTCCACAGTGCTCTCAACCCACAGCAAAAGATGTGACCTGTTTTTATTTAAAAAAATCAGCAAACTGTTTGTGTGGCTGCCCCCCAGCCACTACGTGACTAAATTAACTCCTTGTCTGCAGAAGGGACCCGCCTTGCCTCACCTACCTTTGAGAAGTAGCCGGCGTGTTTGGGTGCTGTTTTCTGGGTTATTCTGGTAACCACTGGGTAGGCAGGAAGCTCAGGGGGACCCTCAGGGCTGAGACTCTGCCCACAGACATGCCGACCTGTCCGAAGGGGACGGTGACCTGGCACAGAACCACTTGGTGGTTTCCTGGTTTCAGAACCCCGAGTTGTGTTTGCACCTCTGGGTTGCAGAGCTGTCTAAGGTGTGGCGGCCCTCAGGGTGGGTAAGGTACTCGGTAAACCACTGAGGGTCACCTTGGTCTGCCGGAGTTCTGTACCAAGGCTACCTTCTCTGAAACACTCAGGGTCTGAGGCCCTAGAATTCCCTGGAATAACCCAAATTCTAACCCAGTTAGAATTCTTTCCAGTTGCCTTCAACACAGGCTGGTCCTAAACCCTGACTTACACTGTCCCTTGAGACCTTTCTGCCAGCTGCACCAGGCCTTCCTGCTTCTGAACCTTGGGGCTTTTAGAGCAATCCAACCGTCTTTCTCTTAGGCCTGTTCGTGTGTGTGTGTGTGTGTGTGTGTGTGTGTGTGTGTGTGTGGTGTGCTTTTCTTCATGTGTAACGTATGTTGCATGTGATGCCAAATCCTGCCCTCCAGAGGAGGATCAGGGCACAGGGCGGCCCCTACTCACCTCCCTTGGCTGCTGGGCCTTTCCGTGCTGGGCCTCAGGCACTGTGTAGACTGACCCCTGTCTGCCGCCTTGGGCACATGCCACAATTCTGCTTTCCATCAGTCGCCTTGTAGGGCCAACTTGTCATAAGCCACATGTTTTCCTTAAAGCCCATACTTTTGGCTTTGGAATACGGGAGAGGTTCTGCCAACAGACTCCCGTCCTTAAGCCTGCCTGCCCAGCTGGTCCTCAGCCAGGCTGTACTGCATCGGCATATGCCGACCTCCGGAACGCCTCCGTTCCCGGGGGCATCTCGTGTGCCCCGCCTGCTGTCTCTAGCTTCTGCCCTTTAGTTTCTGTTGCTTTCTCCCTCAGCATCCTCAGTTCCCAGAAGGACCTTATGGCTCTCTGAGTGCCCCTGAGGGTCCCCTATGGCCAGAGCAAACCTCCATTCTCAGGGTGTCTCCTAGTCAGAGTCTCCAGCTGTCTTTGTGTCACTAGAAGTTGTCCTTTGCAAGAAGGGTGGCAGGCTGTCAATTCCAGGCCTACAACTCAGGGACACAGGGTGGATGGGACCTGTGCCCCACCCTGGGGCCATTTGCTTTTGGTATGCCTTATGAGCATACCAGAGAAACCTGGAGGAACTCAGGATGATACTATGGAAGAGGGACACCTTTAAGGATCGAGCCTGTTTTGATAGAGCATTTGTATAATTTTAAGATAAGTACCTCTAGAAATAAGTTTCTCCTTTAAAATAGCATATTGTGTGTGTATGTTCATGTTTCAGTGTGTGTGTGAGTAAGTGTATGTGAGTGTGTGAGAGTGTGTGTGAGCATGTGAGTGTGCGCGAGTGTGTGTTTGTGGGAGTGTGTGCATGTTAGAGTGTGTGTATGTGAGTGTATGTGTGTGTTTGTGTGTGTACATGTTTGAGTGTGTGTGTGTTAGTGTGTGAGTGCCTGTGAGTGTGTGTGTGCATATTCAAGTGTGTGTGTGTCTGTGTGTGAGTATGTGCATGTGTGTGTGAGTGTGTATGTGTGTGCGTGCGTGTGTGAGTGTGTGTGTATGTGTGTGTATGTGTGTGTATGTGTATGTGTGTGTGTATGTGCATGTGTGTGTGAGTGTGTATGTGTCTGTGTGTATGTGTGTATGTGTATGTGTGTGTGTATGTGTGAGTGTGTGTGTGTGAGTGTGTGTGTGTGTGATTGTGTGTATGTGTGTGTGTATGTGTATGTGTATGTGTATGTGTGTATGTGTGTGTGAGTGTGTGTGTGTGTGTGTGTGTGTGTGTGTGTAGAAATGGCAACATTCTTCTGTCCTTGTTTTCCACTTGCCTCTGCGTCTGCACGCCAGCATGCGGGTCGGGAGGTCTGCAGGGGTCTTGGTGCTTTCGGGCCGGTGTTAGCATGTGCACCTACTGTGTGCTGGGTGGGAGAGGCTCCTGTGGGATATACTAGTCTGCTTCTCTGTGTGTATGTGGAGGGGAGCCAGGGTGGATGGTGCCAGGGCGGGCATGAAGCAGCTCTGGGAGCTCACACGAGCAAGGCGTACAGGATGAGGGTGAGGTGGGAGACAGGCGAGGGTCTGGCAGCTTTGCGGGCAGGACGGAGTGCAGCTGCTCTCCTGGCTGGGCCGCTTCTCGCCATGTCGCCGGCTTGGCACGGCAAGCACAAGCCTTGATTTTGGCTGGGTGTGAGGCTGGGTGTGCCAGGCACACTCGAGCCCTCCCCCCACGGGGCCCCCAGGACATATTGCACATCAAATCCCTGGACCGAGGCCCTTCCCAGATGGCGTGGCTTGCCCGTGGGGAGTGGTGGAGGAATGCTGAGCTTGGCCAGTCCCTCTCTGGCCTCTGGCCCCACACCTTCCCTTTCCCGAGTGGGTTGTGGAGCAGCTTCTGGGACCTGTGACATGGATGGTCCCTGCACTGCTACCTCCGAAGGGGTGCAGAAGCGGGCACTTTGAGGGGACCCTCTGCGGTCTCTCTACCCCTCCCTCTTTTGTCTATGACTATTGAGAAGAATCTGAGTCTGTGTTCAAGCCCGGAATCAAATCGCGTCTGCAATTTGTCAAATTATGCAGAGGAGACAGCAGAGAGAAAGGGAAGCAGTTTGATTCTATTATGTGGAAATTAGCCTGAAACAGAGGCTGTTCGCCTGTTAGAGCAATTTCTCTCCATTTGTTTCTGGGGAAAATTGCCTGTGTGCCAGTCCTCCTCTGCTTCTGGCTGACAGTCGTCCCCAGGCTGGTGGTGCAGTGAGGCAGGGCTGCAGGGTACCAGCCTGTGGGTGGGCCACTCTCTTAGCCAGTAGGTGGCCCCAGGACGGAGTGGGGAGTTACCCATGGCCTTGCAGGGAGCCAACCGCTGGCCATCCAAAGGCATGTAAGAAATGTCTTGGTGGCAGACAAGGGGCAGAGAGAGGGTTTGACACATGCCCCTTCCCCTTGAGCCCAGCATACCATACGCACAGAGTATGAGAGGGAAGACATCAGGCTAGGGCGGGACATGGTGGGTGCACTGACCCAGGGAAGACAGCTCTGCTGAGGGGGACTTGGCAGCAGGAGGTACTGCCTCTGTCAAAGGTCAGAAGATGGAGCTCTGGTAGTGGACTCCAAGGCCTGCAGGCTGGCTCTGTTTTATGGGGCAAGGCTGTCTGAGGAAGCCTGGTGGGTGTGGCTTAATGCAGCCCCTCCCCCCCCCCAATTCACTGATTCCTTTGTGGTTCAAAGCTGGTAAGGTACCAGCTCCACACTGTGCTGCGACCTGTACTGTGGTTCCCCATTGCGTGGGAACCTAAGCTCAACAGGGAACTGCATCTCCCAGAAGAGCCCGCATGAGCCCTTCTGACTCGTCTATACCCAAGAGCCCTGAGCAAAGCCAGGGTACAGACGGTTGAGGTCTGACTCTTGGGTGTTGGGGCAGAGATCCAGGGGCAGGCTGCTTGGGTGGTGGGGTCTTCACTGCCCGGTTGATTGGATTATGGGAAATGTCTATGGAATTAGTAAACCATACCTCTGGGTGTGTCTGTGAGGACGTTTCCAGAGAGCACTGGACCGGATAAGTGGATCATTATCTATCTATCTATCTATCTATCTATCTATCTATCTATCTATCAATACAGGGTTTCATTTCTGTAACTTTGCTGGTCTGGAACTTGCTATGTATGCAGAGCAGGCTGGCCTCGAACACAGGGAGATCAGCCTGCCTCTGCCTCCCGAGTGCTGGGATTAAAAAATTTCTTCCTTCCTTCCTTCCTTCCTTCCTTCCTTCCTTCCTTCCTTCCTTCCTTCTTTCCTTCCTTCCTTCCTTTATTTCTTTTTTTTTTGAGTCAGGGTTTCTCTGTGTAGCCCTGGCTGTCCTCGAATTCACTCTATAGACCAGGCTGGCCTCGAACTCAGAAATCCACCTGCCTCTGCCTCCCAAGTGCTAGGATTATAGGTGTGTGCCACCACGCCCAGCTTGGTGGACTGTTTCTTGAGAGTGACATATTATGGCAAAGAAAGAAAAAGTACAAAGTGACCGAGTTGAAGGATGTTAGAATTGTGTCACTAGGGAATGTGTCTTCTGTGTATGTGTGTGCATGTGTGTGTGTCTGTCCACAGTGATCGGGTATGGAGGTCAGAAACCAATCCCAAGCAACTCCTATCAGGTGCCTTCCGCCATGTGTATGTATGCGAGACGCGTTTTCATACTAACCTGAAACTCATCAAGTCGGGTGAGGCTGCCGGCCAGTGAGCCTGGGATTTTGAGGGAAGTGCCTTGACCCACCCAGTCACGGCAAGCCCTCCCCTCACGACGCGCGTGGTAGCACTCTGTCAAGGGAGCCCCTTAATTTTTCTCGGTGGTATTTCTGCCATTCTGGGCTATGTGTACAGCCAGGGAGCGGTGTAGGCAGAACGGTGAGTTGTAATCTGGTCAAGGTAGCTGTGTGTCCATGACCCTGAAGCCTGTGAAGGTTCCGGGTGCTGTCAGAGTCCCGGGCAGCCGCTGCAGCCCACACATGTTCCACAAGATCCCCGTTTCTCCTCTGATAACCCCAGTCCTCTCTCTGGAGCACGCCAGCAGTCCTTACTCAGTGGGCCAGGAGGGGGGACGATCCTAACATACCGATGCCCTTGACGAGCCCCTGGGCCAACCCTGCCCTCCGTTTTTTGCTTGCCAGGATTGGTTACAGGTTGACAAAGACTGGTCCGGAAAGTTGAGCAGGGCCATTCTCATCTGTTGTTATGGTTACAGGAGGGAAAACAATTTCCTGTGAGGTATCTCCTGATCATGCCTGTCGGATGCTGGGGCAAATTAGCCAAGCTCTGTGGCGGGCGACGGCTCTCGCGGCTCTGCCGGAGACCAAACGACATTCACTTTGACCTCATACATGGGGTTACCGTCTGCCGGCTCAGTCAGGGGAGATAGACGGGATCTCATTAGAGCCATCAGAGAGGCATGCCGCAGTGGCGAAATTGCCTTCGCCTCATTCTCTCCAAATGCCAGATCACGGGCATCACAAACCGTGGAGGAACCTGGGTGCGTTCAGAGCAGGCAGGAGGCAGCCACCCTGGTTGGGAGTGGTCCGCTCACCAAGCGGTAAGGCCACATGGTGGGTGGTCTTGCTGCAAGGAGTGGGCTCACTCAGCCTGAAGCCCACCCATCCTCCCGAGTAAGGGCATGTGGCCCCAAAGGGAGACACTCACCTCCCCAGCCACTGGGGTCCCAGAGTCCTGGAGTGTCGTGAGAAGGCAGGTGGAGATAAACTGAGAACGGCAGTGAGCTGTTTAAGACCCTGTGTCTCCGAGTCAGGGGTGGCCACTGGTGGGCAGACATGCAGACTGGGTTGCTTCCTTGGAGGGTGGGGTACAGCAGTCAGGGCCACATCTGTCCCTGCCCTGCGGGCAGCCTGGACCCTGTTGTATCACTCACAGGTGATACCTGTGTGTGTTCCAGGGATGGCGGAAGCCTCAGGAGGCAGACACCAGCCAGCCAGGTGAGCCTCACCAGCAGGGACAGTGGCTCTCTGTGGGCTGGGTGTGGTAAAAGAAAAGGGTTTGGATTTGGGGTGAAGGTCTGGAGTGAGGGGGCAGCAGAGAGCTTGGAAGGCAGCGCTTTCTGACAGGGACCAGAGTGAGGTGGCCAGGGGAGGGTGGGTGCGTCAATGGTGAAGAATGGATTCCCCCAGGGAAAGGCCGGCTGGAGCTGGACAGGAAGGGCTTCGCTCCCTGCCTCTTGGTGACCTTGAGGAGCGAGGGCCGAGCAGGTGGGCGGAGGGGCACTCCACAGCCCACGGAGGGAGAAGGCTGTGTTCTGTGTGTTCCTCCTGCTGCCCAATGAGCCCGAGGAGGGTGGGATCAGGGCAAGAGGAGTCATCTCTCCACCCCAGCATGGGCTACCTGACCCTACTGGCCTCTCATTCCAAGCTGGTACGTGTCAGTGGGTCCCCAACTCTCTCACCCAAAGGTCCTTTGACACTAGCTGAGAATAGCTCCTTCCCTGGTCTCCAGTAGGTGCAACGTGTGTTTTGAGGAGGGATCTGGGTCTGAAGTTGTCCACACCCAGGTCGGTGTGGGCAGGGAGGGAGCGTGTGAGAGCCTTGTCCGAGGGCTGGCACTCAGGCCACATGGACAGTTGAGTGGGAAAGGGGCTGCTACCACTCCTTGGTGTGTCAGCAGAGCCGGGCTGTGTCCTTAAGGGTTCCCTAGCCAGATAATGCCTGGTAAAGAACCTCTCTCTCTCTCTCTCTCTCTCTCTCTCTCTCTCTCTCTCTCTGTGTGTGTGTGTGTGTGTGTGTGTGTGTGTGTGTGTATGTGTTGGAGTATGGGGTTGTAAGCAGAATCCAGAGCTATATGCTGATGTGGAGGCTCATGGGAGGACGGGGTGGACATGCGTGGAGTGTGGCCCAGGAAGTAGGTGTAAGTCATCCACAGTCAGAAGTGGCCAAGAGGCTCTGCCTTGCCCTTCCTGGTCTATCTGAATTGGCCCAGTGGTTCCCATACTGTGTCACCTAGACTCCGGGTCACCAGTGATCTTACCGTGTGAGTCAAGTACAGACTCTTTCCAAGGCCTGTCAGTGCCTCCAGGTGGCTGTCGACTAGGCGGTCGGGGAACAGCTAAGACAGAGCCCAGGCGGGTCTACTGGATTGAGTGAGGTACTTCCGGGGGCTGATGCGGTTCTGTGGGGCCGAGCATTCTTCAGCTCGTCCCTCCGTCATTCGTACAATGACCGCTCTCTGTCCCGAGCCCAAAGGAGCCCATGTGGCATAGGGCTCTTGCTAAGTAACAGAAAGACACTCAGAGACCGAGAGGCTGCGGCGGCCGGCTTCCGGAGAGGAGGACGCAGACAAGAAGGTGCACAGAGCTTTAAGTTGTTCAGTAACTGCACAGGAGTCTGTCAGTGTCCCATGGAGGCGGGCACAGCTCGGAGAAAGAGCTAAAGCAGAGAGCTGTACGGTGGGTGTCTTAGGCCGTCTGAGTCCTCCCAGCCACGTTCAGAGTGCTCAAAGTGTAGTGCTCAGCAGAGACCTCAGCAGAGTTCTGGCTTCACCCCAGGCTGGAGGAAAGGCTCCCCTGGACCGCTCCCGAAGCATCGAAAGGATGCTTTGGAGATCCACCTCTAGGAAACACAGCCGCTGCCCAGTGAAGCCCAAGACTCTTCCAAGGAATGTAAGTCAATCCAGAGCCCGACTCCATGTGCTTGCCAGGGCCGTGCCCAGCATCGAACCAAGAACAGCAGACCAAGAAGACATTACCAGAAACAGGAGAGAGGTCAGGAGCTAGAAGCACATGGAGGTGGCCAAAACAGTAGATAAAGGATGAAGACACTGGTTACAGGTGTGTCTGTGTCCGAGCATATGATGAGAAGGGTGAGGGGAAGCAGGAGCTTTGAAAACGACAACCAGAAGCTGGAGTGGGGCTGGGACCGGATGTGACAGACAGGCGCCGGGTCACGCTAACAGATCGACGAGGCCCTGACGTGGTGGCTCAGCTTGGCCCACTGCTCATTTCCTACAAATAAAGTTTTATTATAGCGCAGCCGCATTCCTCAGCCTGTGCTGTCACCGCAGGACGTCAGAGGAGCAGGAAGAAAGGCTGGCATGTTCCCACTGGCCCTGGGGAGCCTTGCCCCCGTCGAGCCTTGCCCCCAATCTTGACCTCTCGAGTCTACACTGCAAACTGCCAAGCGGGCACCTCAGCTATCGAAGATAATGCGCGTGGTACATTTCTGCTGGTGGTCGGACTCGTTTCCAAATCATCAGAACACGAATCCCCAAGGGTGAGATTGTTACCTTGGTTTACAGCTTGGGCATGGAGGATATGAGGAAGAAAATACACATGGAGACAAAGGCCATTATGAGCTGCTCTCTAAGGCTTTATTTGCTAGCCTGGGTTCCCGTGCTCCAAGGCTTACTTCAGTCAGGGAGCTCTCCCTACCAGAGCCTGGGCTCCTCCTAGCAGGGACATCTGCCTCATCCTCTGCCCTGTGGTCGGAGCAAGTTAGCCTCAGGCTGCTGAGGTTTGGGAAGAGCAAGGCTTGGATGCAGAGGGCTGGGCTGAGGGCCCGACCGGCTCCCTGGCGTCCTCACGTGGGAGGGGTCGCTTGGCCTTCCTTCTCGAAGAAGAGGAAGCTGTTGCCTCTTCTCATGCTCTCTCTTGTCGGTTTTTTTTTTTTTTTTGGCTGACATCTATAATTTGGAAAGCCATAAAGATGAATACAGATGAAATATTAGAGGGCAGCGGCATGAGAAAAGCGGGAACAAAGAGGCGCTTGCTGCTTTAAACAGGTCTTAAAACTGCTTTCATCCACGCGCTCGCCGCAGCCCAGGGAAATTGATTCATTGACCAAATTGGCCATTTAGATTCAAAAGGCTCAGCTTTCTGAGTGCAGCCCCCTCCCCTCCAGATTTATGGGGCCGCAGAGAGGCCCCCCCCACCCCCAGTGTCCTGGTTCCTTTTTTAAGGATGATCTACAATGAGGCATCAGCCCCCCTTCTTTCTGGAGAGCACACACTTGCTGGCCACTGCAGCCTGAAGCAGGTGCTGGGCTAGCCTTGGCTCAAGGGAGGTGAGAGGGCACCGTGCGATGTCAGCCAGGCCCTCTCTGTGCGGCTGGCCCTCCCCGAACGGCTGTCCAGGTCAGTCTGAAGCTGCCATGTCTGTTGGGAAGGGAACTGAGGAACATGACCAAGGGAGAAGGGCCTGCCTCAGCTCACTCGGAGGTCCTGAGCAGAAAGGCAGACAGCGTGGGGTAGCCCTAGGCTTACGGGAAGAGTCACAGAAGGCCTGCCTGCTTCTCCTGGGTGACGGGCAGTTGTGAACTGACCCTGTGGGAGTTCGCAGAGAACCCTGTGTAGCCATGCACCCTAGAGCCTGCCACCTAGAACCAAGACGCTTCCCGGGAGGAAGGTATGACAGGGCGGAGGCGGGGTTGGGGGTGTGGCTGGGGGTGGGGGTGGGGGGAGGTGCTGCAGGGGGGGGATGGTCCCTGCAGAGCTCTGTTCTGGACATGGAGATTTCAGCAGCCCAGTTAAAAACTTCCTGAGAAGAGCCACATAAAAACACCAAAGCTGGGGACAGGGCGCAGGGTGAGACTAGGATTCAGGGTCCGTCTCAGATCAGGACCCCAGCTCAGCCTGAGACTGTGGTCAAGTCCAGGTGAGAGGGAGAGTTATGCCAGGCCGAGATGAAGCCGGAGCAGAGATACGAGGCTCGGTTTCGAGGCGCACGGCACAGCTTTCCTCGCGTTAGGCAGTGATGGCTCTACGACTGCCCTGTGGAATGGCTCATACGTCCCTGGACTTGCCCCTCTGCTACATCACCCTTCTTGGCCGCACAGGGGCAGGCCGTTCTAGCCACAGCCATCTTCTGTGGTCTGCCTACTCCTGGACTTGATCTGGACTCCTGGGGCCCTGTACCTGGCACTGCCTGGCACACATCAAGCTTGGTGACACCAGTTTAGGTGACACACCCCACACACATCTGAGCGCCCTTCGTCCCTGAAGGTTATTAGGTCGATGAGAGACTTGTAGCGGCCCAGGACTCATGAGAGGCACGGGGGCCTGGAGTTACCCACCCACAGGGCAGGGGGCAGCAGTGAGCTCCTGCGAGTGTTTATTCACAGGCTCTCTAGTCAGAACAGAGCCAGCGGGGGAGTGCATAGGCGCAAGAAATCAGGGGTTGGGTCCTGATCACCAAAAACACACAAGCAAGCAAGCAAGCAAAACAAACACACCAAAAGCAGATGAGCCTTTGCTAGCCCTGGGTCCCTGGTCTCCAGACCCTTTCACAGGTCTGCAGGAGGTCAGCCATGTCTGGCCAGGCCCCTGATGGAGACCATAGCTCCCAGAGGCCGCACTGCCTTTCCACATGGCCACTGTAAGTTGAGCCGGAACCTCCGGGCCCCCACCCCCACATTGCTCCATTTTCGTTACTTTGTCTTATATTTTGTAACTTTAATTACATATTAAGTGACATACTAAAAAACCATCGTTAAAATTTAAGCCTTCGGTAATACCGTTTTATTACATTTTGATGACTTTATAACTATGATACTTTATTATTCCTTCTATGTTATTTCTATGAAGGCACAGTGAGATTTTTTAATATCTAATTACAGCACCGAGTGATCATTAAACCAGATGCATGGTGGGCTCCAGCCTGGGTCCTCAGCTTATTGGCGTGTGGAGGGCAGGGAAACCTTCCTCTGTGGGTCAGGCTGGGGAGGGCGGGGCACGCGGGTGCTCTGTTCCCGGCTGGAAAGCCACGAGGGTTAATTAGCACCAGACTATCTTTCAAAGAAGCTTTGGAAGGCCAGTGAGCTGGGTCTCTTGGTGGTGGCTCTGGGTGGCCCAGCCTCGGATGTCGCTGTCACTGACAAGTCCCCCCTTCAGGGGAGCACTCCCTGCAGATGGCCAGCCTGCTACTCCTTCAGGAGTCTTGCAGAGTACTCCATAGATGTGCGGGAAGCATCTCCTCCCCCACTTCTGGCCCATCTCAGTCTCTCTCCTCCTCCTCCCCCCCCTCCCTGGGGCAAACAGTCTTAAGATCATTAGAACGGGGGAGGGGCAGCTGGAGGGGGGAGAGCCACAGGGCCGAGCAGAAGTACAGGAAGAGGTAGACAGTTGGGGGTTCTCTGTCCTTGGTCTTCTCCAGAAAGACTCTCGGGGTGGGTGTCACGAATGGCCTTCCTGGGAAGCTATACCACAGAAAGAAAGATTCTCTGAAGCCTTTCTCATCTCTGGAATTGCCGGAGAGTCCCTCAGAGTAGAGGGACCGCCCTGACCATTGGGAAGAAGGATTCTAATACATTGTTGCTAGAAGGCACTTGGTCCTGGGGCGCTGCCTTCCAGGCCCAGTCTTTGCATCTGTGGCCACCTGCCTCCTTCTCTCCCGCCCTCCTGGGCTCCGGTGCTGTGAGCGCTTCTCCCTTGTGGTTTCCTCTGCCTGGTTTTAGCCTTAGTTCTGTACACCTCAAGGCCTGAGAGATGCCCTGCCCTCTCTAAGCCTTACACCTGCCAGTGAGTTCTTCGTTATCTCTGTTACCTGTTGAACCTGGGGTCAGCTATAAGGCCAAGCCACCAGGCAGCTGCTACCCCTGCACGTAAAGACCACAATAGCGTGTGCTGCTGAGCTGAGTCCCATACTCCGGGCAGGAACGTGATAGTCCGGGTCCCTCTAGACTATCACACCCTGCATCCCCGTGGTAGACTCAGGAGATTCAGTCTCTGGGGACCAGGCATAAGTGCACCCCACTGGCTATCTGGGGGGTCCCTGAGAGTATTGGGGACCAGATGCTAACGGCGGCCCTGGGGCCACAGTGCAGCCTAAGTAATTATTCTGCCTGGTTCCTTGGTCGGTGTGGAGGTGAGAGCCCGCCCATACTGCGGTTGTGCGTGGTCCTCTGAGAAGTGCGACCGAGAAGAAGAGGCTTTCTCTGTGGATGTGGGTGGGTGAGGCTGCAGGGAAGCCATGGTCTCCAGAAGGCAGGATTGAGGGAGGCTTTCTCTGTGGATGTGGGTGGGTGAGGCTGCAGGGAAGCCATGGTCTCCAGAAGGCAGGATTGAGGGAGGCTTTCTCTGGGCTGTCGCCCAGCTAGTGAGTCAGAAGTAAAATTCACCTCAGCAGGGAGCGGGGGCACTTGAGATGCCTCATCAACAGGACAGTGCCAGGGCCTCGGGGAGCAATCTTCTCCAGACACACCGCGGCAGCAGAGCCCATTTCTGCAATCCTACGACTCAGTGACTGTGCGTGGGCCCTGGCAGGGTTTGATCATCCTAGAAATTATATTGCTTGCTGGTCCCATGTGAGGGAAACTCAATTACTTAGAATTGGAAGCAATCAGCATTTCATTGGCTGTGGAGATGTGGGGTCCCTGAGCCGAGGCTAACCTGCAGATCCCGGAATGCTGACGAGCGGAGCGTGGCCCAGCTCCCAGGATCCTGTGCATCTCACCTGTGGCTCACTGGAGGGTGATTTCCAGCCCTCAGCCGGGGCCAGTGACCTTTCCCAGGGCCTGAGGAGAGAGCCGCCTACACCACATAACACGGTAGCAGAGAGGCCCATGGACATTGGGTGGGCAGTGGCTGTCCTGGGGCTGAGGCTAGATTTAGGTCACTCCAGGAGCGACGCGTCTATCCTTCCTGGGGTACCCAGCATGCCTGGCCAGCCCAGAATGGGGGGCCCTGGCCTGGCAGGAGATGGCAGCTTTCCCTGCTGTGGCCCCCAAACCCATCAGTGAGGATTCTAGGCTTCTCAGACAGATGGGAGATTCGGTCTCAGCTGAGTCCAGGAGAGTGGGGCCTTTGGCTCTCTGCGGACCCTCAGAAGTAGCAGGCCAGCTCTCTCCTATTTCCTCCTGAAGCGGTATAAGTTCCTGTCTCTGTCGCTGCAGTGTGCCTACAGGCGCTGCCAGTGCCCCCCCCCCAATGCTCCTGGTGAGGACAGAGCCAGCTATGGGCACCCCGTTGGCAGTGCTCCCTTCTGAATCTAGCCGTACTTCCCCCATACCCAGCAGCGCCCCCTCCTCCTGCACCCACCAACACCGCCCCTTCTTGGCCCTGTCTCCCCATCCACTCACCATCTGTGTCTGCAGACAGCTCTATAGGACAGTGTCATTTGCCGCAGCATGGCCTCTGTGAGCGGTTGTGGTCCCCAGTGGCTCAGTCCACGGACCCGGGTGGGTCAGCTCTCCTTTCCTTCCGTACTGTTGTGGGCTGTACACTGACTCCAGCGCGGGCACACACTGTAGTCTCCCCATGCCCCACCACGAGACTACCTCCCGGTCACATGTTCCAGTGGGTGTGGTGTGGTGACTGAGGGACTGAGAACCTTTTCCATCCCCACTTGCTGCGTTGAGGTTTTTAAGGTTTTTGCAGCTCCCAGGTGTTTTATGTGGCTACAATGTATAATCTCAGGAATCGCGCAGAGCTCCCAAGGCGCTGCCCCTGTGTACGCTGCTGTCTGTGCCGTCTCCTCCTTGGTCGGTGAGGACCCTCCTCATCTGTCCTCGTTTCTTTGTCTTTTGTCCGTCCCTCTGCCCTTCAGCTCAGGCCTCCCTCCCAGTCTGACCTCCATCTCAGCTGGTCTCCAGCAGTCACTGTGGTGCCTCCGCTCTGGGGCGCCCGGGGCCTCTGCATACTGCAGTGTCCTAGCATGAGGGTGTCCTTCACTTTAACCGTGTGTAACAGCTTCTCTGTGGGGCTCCTGCTTTAGCGCTTTAAGGTCCTTCCTCCCATGAGCCAATGCCAGGGCTTGGAGCTTCGCTCTCGTATCTGTCTGTGTCAGCTGCTCGCTCTCTGCCAGCCCTTAGGCTGTTAGGAGCTCAGCTGGGTCACCTCCTGTGGTGGGTAGTTTAAAAGTGTCAATCTAGAATCACCTGGAAACAGAATTGCAATGAAGGATTGTTGGGATCAGGTTTGCCTTTGGAGGAGAACCTTGACTAGTAACCCCCGTGGGTGGCATCATTCCCTAGGCAAGGACTCCCGGACTGCGTAGGAGAGGAGAAGGGGCACTGCGTGCACGGACGGATCCTCTGCTTCCTTCTACACGGGCATAACTGGGGACTGTGAACCAAACAGGCCCTTCCGCCCACACGGCGCTTTCATCGGGGCATTTTATCACGACAGGGAAAGAAACTGAGACCCCTTCAGATCATAGGTTGACATCCAGACCCAGGGCCTTAGCACATGAACTGTACTGAGACCAAGAACCTTTAAGGAAGTGACGGCAGTCAAATAAACCCGCTAGGGTGCCCCAATCCGCTGAAAGGATGTCCTTAAGGAAGGAAGAGATCAGGACAAAGACATACCCAGAGAGATGACCCCGGGACACTCGGGAAGAAGGCAGGAAGGTGAGCGGCCGTGCCTGGCGACCTCGGGCCTCCAGGGCTGTGGGGCGGGAATGCCATCTGTGCGAAGCTGCAGGCTGGGTGCTTCTCTAGCAGCAGAGCACAGGGAAGAGCCGAGGGCCTGGGGCTTGGCGAGCCAAGATGGTTTTGCTTCAGATGGTGCTGGAATGCTGCTTTCTAGGATCACTGAGAGGCCCGTTTCCCTGCCAGCATTCATGCTGGCCCCCTCCCCCAGAGCACTGTATCCGTCTGTCTGTCAGCTTGCCAAGGTGGGTTTCCAGTGAGAGCCCCTCCCTCGTCCATCTGTACTTTCCCGGTTCCTGGAGGCTCCAAGCTCTTACACTGATGTCATACGTGCGATCCCGGGGTTTTCTTGTAGTATTTAAATTTTTATTTTATCATTACTATTCTTTATTAAAAAGATGTACTTACTTTGTTTTATGCGTATGGCCGTCCCCCCTGTCGGTCTGTCTGTCTGTGCACCGTGCGCATGCCTGGTGCCCGAGGAAGGGCGAAGAGGATGTTGGGTCCCCTCAAAACGGAGTTGAGGAGAGTTCTGAGCTGCCGCGTGGGTGCTGGGAATTGAACCTGGGTCCTCAGCCAGTGCTCTTAACCCCTGAGCCACCTCTCCAGCTACTACTACTGTTCTCAAGTATGCGCATTTGTGTGTGTCTGTGCACGCGCATGTACATGGGAGGCAAGAAGTGTTGGGTCTCCCGGTGCTGAACTTAGAGGCCGGTGTGAGCCACTTGGTGTGGGTGCTGGGAGCCAAACTCGGGTCTTCTGCGAGAGCAGTGTGTGCTCTTTATTTATGAGCCGCTTATTTATTTTACTTTATTTTATGCAAACCTTACACGAGTGGTCCTGCTTTTATTTCTTTGGGAGGGAGCTAGCTATTGTCACCTTATTTATTAACGGGATAAAGCCCGCGGTCCGGTATCAACTTCCTGTCTACCCCAAGCTCATCTCCAGCCATCCAGCCCAGCCCACCCCTGGGCCACGCTGCTCTCTTCTCTGTCACTCTCGATACCCGTCCTGGGCCACGTGCTCCTGAGGATCCCTCCTTCCGTGCAGACTTCAGACACGCCAGCAAGACACAAACTGTCCCGAGCTCTGCTGGGGCTCTGCAGGGTATGATGTGCTTTGAAGCAGGGATGATGGGAATTTTTATGTATTTACTTATTTATTTTTTGTCTTAAAAGTGCCAGCCAGGAAGACCTAAATATTTCCAGAGTTCTTCAATCTGATTTTGTCATTTTCTTCACTTTAACTGTGTCAGCTGGGCAGTTACCTGGAGACCACACGCCACTCAGGATACTCAAGCAGAGGGAGTCCGACCCAGGAGCTGGTGACCGGCTGGGAGAAGGGAGGACCATCTCGTGGGAGAAGGGAGGACCATCTGGGTGATGAGGCTCAGAGCAGAGGTCACTTCGGCTCCAAGTTGGGCTAGAGGAGTCACAACCGTGGGCAAAGGTCCTCAGCCCTGCCAGGGTTCGAGGAGAAAAGGTCTTTGAGTGTGAGCTGCAGCCACCAAGGTCCCCTATAGGGGCCAGAGGTAATGCTGGGAAGCCCAGTGGGCACAGCAGGGGGGGGGGAGGGGAGGGCAGGGGGAGCTGGAGACCCCGCCTTGCCTTGATTCCTTCCCATTGGCTAAGGGGTGGGTGGGGACCTGCGGAGCACAGTGGGGACACTAGGGAGACTTTCCCCGAGCACAGACGGGGGCCGGGCACAGGGCTCCATGCCTGTCAATCATCCCTGAGCAGTTTATGATTTTCTCAATACTCATTTTCCCTCATTTTCCATTTTTATTATTTGAAACAGATGATATATTGATTTCTGTATAATTACGTGACACACTCTCAGCCTACCACACTCTCTTATTAATTCTAATTTTAAATACAATATCTGGATCTGTAAGAAACCAAGCCTCTGAGGTCCCCGTGCAGCTCAGTAGCCATGTGCCTGCCTGGAACGTGTCAGGCTTTGAGTTTGACGGTTCCGAACACCACAAAACAATAAAGAAAGAAAAAAACCTACTAATTTCGTGCCTTCCAAATGTCATGTTTTGTTTTCTCGTCTACTGGTGCCTGTCATAGCCCTAAAAACCATGTTAAATCGTGTCCATGGCTAATTCTGATCTGCACTGAGGCAGCTCCACGTGGAGGGGGATTTTGTTTCTGCTGAGTGGACTCGCATTATGGAAAGGCAGCTAGCGGGTTGGCCGACTCCCTTCTGTAGAACGGGTGGATGGAGACAGTGCCCCGGGGATCAGACGGTGCCTCCCCTCCACAGACAGCAAGGCAAGGTCTGCGTGGGCTCAGCTCTAAGTCCCTAGTACCCCAGGGTGACACCGAAGCAGAAGGGTCAGGTGACGGCAGGGGTGGCTGCCGTGGTGGAGTCCCTGCGGTGTGACGGCAGGCCACAGTGACAGGAAACCACAGGAGCCAGGCCCTGCCTGCCTTGTCCCCTTTCAGCTCGTCTCCCAGCACAACAAAGGCCCCCAAGCAGGACTCAGGTGGGAGGCCATCAGGCCAGGCGCACAGGAGGAGGTGGCCGCGCAAGCCTGAGGCGCCTGAGGCGGAGGCCCTGAGGCTGCGGCCTACCCTGGGCTCCACAGGCCCTTAGCAGCCATGTTAGTGCTGTCTGGTTCAAGCTGTTTTTGTGGAACTGACTGCGGAGTTCTGTCAAAGGTCTTATGTGAATCCCTGGACAGCTGGAACAGTAGGTAGGTCTGGATGTACAATATTTACCACGGGTTGATGCGTTTGAACCTTTGGTCTTTAGCTGGTGGGACTGTGTAGGGAGATTATGGCTCCTTTAAGAGGTGGGGCCTAGCTGGAGAGTGGGTTAGTAGGGGCCAAGCCTTGTGGGTCACAGTCTGGCCCTTCATGCCACCAAGCTCTGCCACGCCCTCCTGTCCTTGACCCTCTGGAGCAGGGAGCCTAAACAAATCCTTCCTCCCTTAAGTTGCTTCTTTTGGGTATTTCATCAGAGCAACGAGGAAAGTATCCAGCGCAGTTAGATACAGAAACTAAGCAGCTGTGTCTCCAGGTACAGAACCACCCCAACATTAGCGCTTACATCTCTGGATTCTATTTGATGGTTTGTTTTTTTTTAATTTGATTCCTTAAAACTCCTTCTTTCTTTTCTGTATAAACAATTTGATTTATACTTACATTTTTCTGTTCTTTTCTAATTACATAAAAACTATATATAACTATATAACCATGTATGTATGTATGTATGTATGTATGTATTTATGTATGTATGTATGTATAAGCATTTCCCTAGCCTCATAAATTGTCCTCGAATTTTTTTTTGTCCTTCCCCACATTCTGGAATTTTTAAAATAACTTTGGAACTATTTGTACAAATACGAAGGTACATGCTGACGGAAAAACAGCGTAACTAGGATATGGTATGCCTGCTCTGTGCTGCACCCACTTAACGCATAGAAGTTGATATAAATGTCTTTTGTGATCTCCACAAGACTGTGTGGCAAGACATAATCTAACTCGTGAACTCTGGCGTCATTCGCTAAGGGAACCTCTGTTGTGCCCACGCCGGTTCCCCCCCCCCCCACCGGGGCGCTCTAGAGCCCGCTTTCCTTCCGACTCCCCTCTCTTAGCACAGGAATGAGGCTTGTGCCCAAGACCAGCAAGGATAGGCACTTTCTCCTTTACTGCCACGTGGTCTCCAGCGCATAGATGTAATGCCTTCTACTCCCGCCCCCAGGGAGGGGCGGCCATCCATCGATGGGTGAAAATTCCCGCTATTTCCTTGTAAACCTTCTTAAGGAGGAGCAGCAACACAGACTTTACAGGTCAGGGAGTTGGTACGCGTCCATTTCCCTTGAGTATATGCATGTAGGAGTGGGATTATCGGGTCATGTGGCAGATCTGTGTCCGGGGTTCAAAAACCACCGCTGTCTTCCTCAGTGACTTTGGGGTTCTGCAGTCTCTCCACCATGCCTTGGGGGTTCGGCCTCTGTGCTCTCCCGCTGTACCTGCTGTTCTCAGGCTGTCCGAGTCCAGCCGTGCCTGGTCGTGTGGCGCGGAGCCTCGTTGTGAGTCTGATGTGTGGTCCCCTAGTGAGTAATGGCACGGGGCAGCTCTTCATGTGCTCTCCATGTGCGTGCTGCTGGTATGTTTTCTTTGAAGAAATGTCTGCTCAAGCCCTCTGACCACCTTTAAATTCCGTTATTTGTCTTTTTCACATTGGGTTGGGAATGTGTGTGTGTTGTGTGTGTGTGTAATACAAGTGTTTTACCACACAGCTAATTTGTAGGTATTCTCTCCTGGTCTGGGGTTGTGCTTCTCTCTCTCTCTCTCTCTCTCTCTCTCTCTCTCTCTCTCTCTCTCTCTCTCTCTCTCTCCCTCCTTCCCCTTTTGCTATGTCGTTGTCGATAGCACATAACTTTAAATCCTGACGTAGTCTATCCGCTTCTGTGTGGCTTGTGCCCTTGGTGCCATATCTAAGAAGCGACTGTCTAACCCCGAGGTCAGGATGATTTATCGCGTCCTTTACAGTTTCTGTCTCCTGCGGTCAGGTCTCGTCTGCATTTGGCTCTGGAGCTCGGGAGAGCTAGCATCACCTACTCGCTCTCCCGTGCGGACACACACGGCTATCTTGACTCCCCACACGATGCCCCTGCCCCTGCCTCGCTGTGTTGGTGCCCTGCTGGAATCCGGCTGACTGCAGCTGGAGAGCTTAGGTTTTAGCTCCCCAGTTAGATCCCTTGGATCTGGCCACGGACTGGGCACCAACTGTTGTATTTTTACATTAAGATTTGGAACCAGAAATCTCAAGGCTTCCCATTTTATTCTTCCTTTTGGTGCACCCCCTCCTCCCTATCCTGGTCCCCTAAGTTTTCATAGGGACATTAGAATCACCTAGGCAGTGAAGTCAGTTGGCGATGGCTCTCGGACTCTGAGGGGTCCAGGGTCCTAACAGCAGTAAGCCACTGAGACAGGAGCGTGGGCTTCCTTCCGTTTCCATTAGCTCTGATTCTCTTCAATTTCTTTCAACCTCGTTTATAATTCCCAGGATGCAGCTCTAATCCTCCTTTTTACATTTTTATCTAAGTATTTTTACTTTTCGACGCTGTTATAAATGAAAGTTCCCTTCGTTTAATTTTCTGCATTGCCCGTCGTGTTTGTGCGTCAGGCTCACACCCTGCATCCTCCCGCGGAGCCCGTGCAGTCCGGATGGGCTTCCTTGGCACTTCCTGTGTATAGGATAACATCATTCTCTGTATAGCCCTGGCTGTCCCGGAACTCACTCTGTAGACCAGGCTGGCCTCGAACTCGGAAATCCACCTGACTCTGCCTCCCAAGTGCTAGGATTAAAGGCGTGTGCCACCGCCGCCCCGGCAGGAAATAGAGACATCTGACTTGTTATTTCCAGCCTGGGTGCCTTCCGTTTCTTTTTCCTGACCCCCTGGCTATACCCTCTGGCACTGTGCTAAGAGGCAGAGGAGCAGAGTCCTCTCAGTCGCCATCTCTGGGCGGGAGGCAAGGACTTAGCCATCACTTTTTTAGATGCCTTGATTAAATGCCAAGTTTCCTACTGTTCCTAGAACTGAATGACTTTTAAAGCTACCTTTCTGTGTCCATTTAAACAATGCCACACCCTTCTCCTTTATTCTCTCCTGTGACACATCTGTTGATGAACGGCCTGGCCTTCCTAGGGCGAACCCACTTTGGTCATGGTACAGGGTCCTTTTTATAGGTTGCTAGAATTGACTGGCTGGTGTTTTTGGTTTTTTAATATTTTAAATTTGTTTGTATTTACAAGGTCATTCACCAGTGATTCTAGCCTGTTTGTTTTTCTTCCTTGTGACTTCTTGGCCAGGTTTTCCTTATAGGGCTAGTTCCAGCTTGACCCAGCACCCGAGGGAAGGTTCCTTTCTCTGTTTCAGATGACGGTAGGGAAGATCGATTACTCTTTTGAACACCTGTCGCAATCTTTCCCCAGTGAATCCAGGCTCTGGATGCTCTTTCTAGCAAGTGAGTCTTTGTTGTTGTTTGATTTTTGAGATGGGGCTCTTTTTGCATCTTGCTGACCAGACTGCCCTCCAACCACGATCCACTTGTCTCTGTCTCCCAAGCATGGGTTGAAGATGTGCATCGCCAGGCCTGGAGTGGTTTGTTGTTGTTTTAAACATCTGACTCAGCATCTTGTCAGATTTTCCTAGTTCTTCTTGAACCAGGTCTGGTTAGTTTTCTCTTCCGGGGAGTGTGCCCACCTCCCCAAGTTCTCTGTGCTGTTGGCACGCAGCTGTTGACAATACCCCTTCCAAGGCCAATGCTCGCATAGATCCAATGGTTCAAGCCTCTCTCCTTTCCTTGGTCTGCACAGCTCAAGATTTATTATGTTTGTTCATCTTTTCAAAGAGCCCGGCTTGTGTTCACGGGGATGGAGCTTTGGGCATTGAATTTCCCCGTGTTCGTTCCCGCTTTCATTGCTGTCTTCCTTCCGTTCGCTTTGGGATCACCTTGCTCCTCTTTTCAGGAGTTTCAAGGTGGAAGAAGAGGTTATTGGTTTGCAACCTTCTTTTTCTTTTTCTTTTCTTTTTTTTTTTTAAGATTTATTTTATTTTATGTATGAGTACACTGTAGCTATCTTCAGACACACCAGAAGAGGGCATCAGACCTCATTACAGATGGTTGTGAGCCACCATGTGGTTGCTGGGAATTGAACTCAGGACCTCTGGAAGAACAGTCAGTGCTCTTAACCACTGAGCCATCTCACCAGCCCCGCAATCTTCTTTTTCTGCAGGTACACATTTCTGAGCATTCTTACCTCAGCTCCCGGGTGCTGGGTTTTCCATTTTCATTCTTGTGAATGAACGTTCTAACTTTTGGTGAGATTTCCTCTTTGGTGCCCTGGTACTTAGGGATGCTTTGTTTAATTTTTAGAATTTGTAAGTCTTATTTCCTTTCATCATTGATTTCTAATTGACTTTCCAGTGTGGAATGGACACAACACTCGAGATCCTGTAATGCTTCTCAGAGGTGCTGAGGTCTGTTTTCTTAGCACACGGTCTAGCCTGCCCGGAGAGGTTTATGTATTTTCAGGGGTGAGAGGACGCAGAGCCCAGTGCTGCTGGGGATGGCATTTTATTGAAATCCTCTGGACGTCATGGTACAGTGCGTGAGAGCAGCAGTATCAGCCCGAGGTCTTTCAGATTTTGGAATGTTCGCACAGACTTTATTAGGCAAGCCTCTTTAATCCAAAAATCTAAAACCTTCTGAAATTTCACAGTGATTTGCATAATTCCATTTCTTTATTCGAGCGCGCTAGCTGCTGTGTTGCTTGCACTCTGCAGCACACTCCCCGTGGTGTCTCTGGGAAGGCAGCCTCGCTGGCAACAGGGCGGCTTTATCTCACCTTCCATTTAATGATAAGCTGCACGTAAGATTTTTTTAGCGACAGATTTTTCTTTTAACACTTTGAACATGTCATCCTGCGGCCATCTGGCTTCTATCGCTTCTTACGAGGCTCCTTGGTAGCTTCACTGGGTCCCCTTTGTTCCTGCATTGCTTGTCTCTTGGTGTGTTCAGAGTTTCCCGTTGTCTGTCTTTGGTGTTTAGCGCACAGTGTGTCTGTCTGGCCATGCCTCTCTTTAGTCTGCCTGGATTCGGAGCTCCGAGGATGTCAGGCTAATGCTTTCCATTCAAGCTGAGGTATTTCCGGCCATTGTTTCTTCAAGTGCCTCCTCTCTCTCTCTCTCTCTCTCTCTCTCTCTCTCTCTCTCTCTCTCTCTCTCTCTTCCATTTCCTGCCGTCTCAGCTCCCATGTGCTATGTGCTGAGGGTGTCCATTGTGTGCTGGCAACTCTGTTTTAGATTTTCCTCTCTCTTCTATACATTGCTCAGTCACTATTGATTTATCATCCATTGGTCATTTCTTCAGCCCACTCAGACATTCTGCAGTGTCACCCAGAGCATCTCCCACACTGTTTAGTAACTCCTGCCTGCTCGGAAGTTTCCAGTGTCATCTGATCGTGGCTTTTATGCTCCATGCCTTCGTCCTGGCTTCCAAATCTTCCATCCACACCAGGGGCCAGACATCCCCAGGCTGAACAGGGGCTCCACAAAAGGACCCAGCATCTTGCAGTGTCTGAAACGGCGATGTATTTAAACCTCCTAATGAAGAGATCACACCAGTGGGGCTTGCTGGCCACCAAAAGTGTCCCCCAGTAGCAAGCTGGACTAGTAAGACATCAACAGCAAACTGGCACAGGATCTAATGCAATACATGAAAGTAAGCGTCTGTGAGTCCGTGTGGATGCACATGACTGGATCGCACACACTCGCGGAGGAAAGACGAGCGTCCCACGCAGAAGTGCAGGTGACCTGTGTAAGCGCCCCACTCATTAGACACGCCTTCCAAGGGCTGCAGAAGATACGCAGGAGAGGAGGCTTGCTCACTACAGAAATCCGGCAAACAGGCCTCAATCCGTGATAGTGATGCCCTTGGCCAGGTGGTGTTGCCCTGAGGCAGGAGGAGGGCACTGACCTCTATCTCTCCCTCGCTCATTAGCATTCCCACAACCCCCTACTTTCTTGTTTTTGAGAACCGCACCTGTCTTCCATCTCCTTACACTTCTCTTGGTTTGACTCATTACAGCCCAGCCCACCAACTTGCACATCAGCCTCTGCTCCTATCCTATCTTCAGTAACAAAGTCGGAAACACATGTGACTCTCCTCAGATACAAACAGCCCTTTGGTCCAGCTTTTCCTCTGGGTCCTCCAGAAGCGCCAAGCACCTCCGGTTGTTACTATTTTCTTTTCATTTCATCCCTTGTCCCTGCCACTGTCTTTCCTGGCTGACTGTGACCCAGAACTGTGTATCACACCAACTGCCAACAGCTGTTGGATAGGAGGCAGAGGCCAGGTGGCCCTTCCCAACCATGGCTGTGGTACAGAGCAGGCACAGTGCAGTCTTGGGTTCCCTGGGGTACAGTATAGTCTAGCTTTTTCCTATTGTCCCAAGTTCCAGGCAGGAAGGACTTGGCCACCAGGAAGCAAGCATCTATTGCAAAAGGGTGAATGACCTGAGGCCACAGCGGGCCTCTCATGGCCACACTACATACAGGAGGCCATAGGGCATGTGCATGTCATACAGGAGATCATAAGGCACATGCATGTCATACCGGAGATCATAAGGCACATGCATGTCGTACAGGAGGCCATAGGGCACATGCATGTCATACAGGAGGCCATAGGGCACGTGCATGTCATAAGGAGGCCATAGAGCATGTGCATGTCATACAGGAGATCATAAGGCACATGTATGTCATACAGGAGGCCATAGGGCACGCGCATCTCATACAGGAGATCATAAGGCACATGTATGTCATACAGGAGGCCATAGGGCACATGAATGTCATACAGGAGATCATAGGGCACATGCATGTCATACAGGAGGCCATAGGGCATGTGTATGTCATACAGGAGGCCATAGGGCACATGCATGTCATACAGGAGGTCATAGGGCACATGTATGTCATACAGGAGGCCATAGGGCATGTGCGTGTCATACAGGAGATCATAAGGCACATGCATGTCATACAGGAGATCATAAGGCACATGCATGTCATACAGGAGGCCATAGGGCACATGCATGTCATACAGGAGGCAATAGAGCATGTGCATGTCATACAGGAGATCATAGGGCACATGCATGTCATACAGGAGATCATAAGGCACATGCATGTCATACAGGAGGCCATAGGGCACATGCATGTCATACAGGAGGCCATAGGGCACGTGCATGTCATAAGGAGGCCATAGAGCATGTGCATGTCATACAGGAGATCATAAGGCACATGTATGTCATACAGGAGGCCATAGGGCACATGCATCTCATACAGGAGATCATAAGGCACATGTATGTCATACAGAAGGCCATAGGGCACATGCATGTCATACAGGAGATCATAGGGCACATGCATGTCATACAGGAGGCCATAGGGCATGTGTATGTCATACAGGAGGCCATAGGGCACATGCATGTCATACAGGAGGTCATAGGGCACATGTATGTCATACAGGAGGCCATAGGGCATGTGCGTGTCATACAGGAGATCATAAAGCACATGTATGTCATACAGGAGGCCATAAGGCACATGTATGTCATACAGGAGATCATAAGGCACATGTATGTCATACAGGAGGCCATAAGGCACGTGCATGTCAAGGCCACACCATCAGCTTCTAGCACTCTCCAGAAACAGATGGGTCTCACTTGCTTCACAGGCTAGCCAGTTCTGTTCCTCGAGCCACACATCCTTTTCAAGGTGACAGAAACCAACAACCATTCTCTCCCATAGCAGGAAACTGTCAGGAAGCACGTAGACCTCCAAAGAGCTGAGAGAGAGAGAGAGAGAGAGAGAGAGAGAGAGAGAGAGAGAGAGAGAGAGAGACTGGGGACTCTCAGTGCTCCCGGCCTCATCACTGACTCCTGGTGTCAAGAAGAAGCCAGAGATGCCCAGAGAAGAACAACTGTCACAACCCTGTGTGTAGCCCTGAGCCAAGCTCCAGGACCTTTCTTCTCTCCCAGCTGGCCCTTCAGCCTGCCCACGCAGCGGGGCCTCAGCAGCCGGGCTCCCACTTAGCTCTGAGCCCCGCAGGCACAAGCCTCAAACTGTCCTGAGTCCGTTCCCTGATTCCTGGGTTAGTAGTTGTTGTCATTTTTAACCTTTTAAAAGTCTTATTTATTTATTTATTTATTTATTTATTTATTTATTTATTTATTCATTCATTCATTCATTCATTCTGTATGCTTGTAGGGGTGTATGTGTATATGCTTGTAGGTATGCTTATGTACATGCATGCTTATGGGTGTGTGTGTGTGTGTGTGTGTGTGTGTGTATGTTTGTAAGTATGTGGTGTGTGTGTACCATGACATGTATGTGGAGTGTCTTAGTCAGGGTTTCTATTCCTGCACAAAAAAATCATGACCAAGAAGCAAATTGGGGAGGAAAGGGTTTATTCAGCTTACACTTCCACATTGCTGTTGATCACCAAAGGAAGTCAGGACAGGAACTCACACGGGGCAGGAACCTGGAGGCAGGAGCTGACGCAGAGGCCATGGAGGATTCTGCTCACTGGCTTGCTTCCTCTGGCTTGCTCAGCAGTCTTCTAGGAGGGTAGACCTGAGGTGGGTGGGGTAAGGACCATGCCCTCACTGTAATTCCATCAACAGATCCCCGGTGAAGACAAGAATGGTTCCCAAGGCAGCGGGTGGAATTGAACTCCTCCTTCTGCGGCCCAGATGCTGAGAGGAGCATCCTTCTCAGACCTGCTCAGACACAGAGCTACCTACCCCGGCCTGGCACAGGACAGTGTAGCCAGCACCTGCATCCGGCCTCAGGCTGGGGTGCTAGAGCATGGGAGGCAGAGGTGACGGCTCTGCTGGCCAGCTCTCACCACGGTCTGAGTGTCCCAGACAAGGACAGGGGAGAGAGGATGAGAAGAGGTGCAGCTTGTTATTTGGGGGTTGGTGGTTTTGGTGTAAAACCTAAGAAACTTTACAGTTGGAATGACTAGATTTTGGTTTAGGGAGGTATTGATATTCTCTAGATAACACTAATTAGGGAACATAAAAGACAAAGGATGCTATCCCCTCTAGGAAGAAACCTCTGGGGATTCAGGAGCAAAGAGTACACAAGGGTGGGTTCTCTCAATGAGGAAGTAAGCTTTTCTGTCAGCCTGTGGAGGTCTCTCCAGCTGGACAGTTATACCACAGACAGAAAAGTCCAGTTCTATATGAACACTGATACATAACTTAAATAGAATTTCACTTTAGATCCTAGCAGTTTTCCGTGGAACCTTCTCAGGAGGCTGGTGACCTCACCTGGACTATCACAGGACCAGAGAGCTCAGAGAGAAGCTGAAAGAGACGGCTGTGCTCTGCCCCATGGCCAGACCTCCCTGAGGGGACCCAGCACAGCGCAGAGGCCCAGCTGCACGCTGAGAGCTCGGGTGTGCAACGGGGCTCCTCCCACACGCAGGACTCTGCGGAAGAGCTGCTCGCTGCTATGGTAAAATGACCCACACTGTTATTGGAACTGGCAGAGAAGCAAGTCCAGATGGGCCAAAGTCCCACCTGTGAAACGCAGAGTGTTAAAAGCATTTAGATGGCACTCAGGCGAAATGGGAATTATGTCAAGATACAGAACAGCCGGATACAACAAGTTTGATAGAGGTGACTGTGTTACAGCTAATACTCTCCACACTCAAGGCAGCAGACAGTTAAAATTCAAACCACCAGCCACGAAGTAGATAGAGCACGTAAAGAGCACACACAAGCAGATAACACAAATAACAGAACAATGGGAAAATAGACACGTGATAGGAACCCACGGTTAATAGATGATGAAACCCAATGGCCAGGTATTGGGAAGAGCGCCCTCTCTCTGTCAACCAGAGAATTGCAGTTAATACAACTTCTGAAATCATCAGACTCAGGGAGACAGAGGACCTACCCCACAGCGACCTTGGTGATAAGGAAAGAAATGTTTTCTGTCCAACCTTGAGAAAAAGCAATGTGGTCTCTCCTAACAAAGCTGGAGCTGGGCTTGTCCCTCTCCCAGACCTTCTACAAAGCGACATCCAGGAATGTGCCCAGAGGCGCATGGGAACATTGAGTCCGTCAGACAGAAAGGTGCTGTCCACAGCTGCCACTCAGCTCCGCGTGGGACGAGCAGTTGACCACGGCGTATCCAGCTGGAGCAAATGATGGTGACAAAGGTGCCAGCGCCTGGCCCTGCACAGACTCAGATCACCTACAATGTAACGTTGACTGTGAAACAAAAAATATATATGCAGAGGGTGACGTTATCTGTGCTAGTCTTTGGGACAGCCACGTGGTGCATGGCAGCAGAGGTCTCAGAAGAGAAGGGGGTTCACGCGCGCGCGCGCGCGCGCACACACACACACACACACACACACACACACAGAGAGAGAGAGAGAGAGAGAGAGAGAGAGAGAGAGAGAAACACAGTTCATTTTATTTCTAATGTCTCGCTCCTTAAAACAATTATCTGGTGATGTGCTAGCATGCCTTAAGTCTGGGGTAAATTACAGGTGATCCTATACAAAGGGTTCTAAATGCTTGCGCTGTCCCATAATGAAACGCCGGGACAAAGGACATAGTTTCTGAATTAAAAATACACAAAAGGAATATAAGAAAACAAAAGATGTTCAGACAGCAGATGGATGGAAAATGAGCCTTGCAGAGCTGGGGTAGAAAGGGAAGAGGAAAATAAGCCATTTCAGGACCAGAAGCAAAGGACACTGGGAATACAACATCAAGGACATTCATTCATTCAACAAATAATAATTGAACACCTGCTGAGAGTTCGCCCCTGGGGACTCAAGAGGTCCCTTCCAGAGCCGAGTGTGATCACGGAGGAGATAGACTGTCAACAGAAGTATCAGGAACGGGGCGGCATCAGGAAGAGGTGACTGTGGGCAGAGGGGAGGGTGCCTGGCCAGGCAGCGGGGCCGGCAGAGCTGTATTCAAGAGCTGGAGGACGCGCCATGCGCGGTTAGGAAGCACTACACCGGGGCAGCGTCTGTGTGTGTGTGTGGGGGGGGGGGACTTGAGGGGGAGGACGGAGAGCCAAGGTGAGGGAGGAGGCTCCTGAACCCTCCCAGGTAGGACATGGTTCATAACGTCCCATTGGAGATAGGACAGACCACATCTGTCTATCTTGGAGTGGAGACTAGGGGCCAGCCCTGGAACTATGGTGGAGCCCAGGGAAACCACAAGTCTAGGGAGCTGAAGGCCAGGCGGGCCAGGCCAGCTTAGAGCAGTTAGGTTTATTTTATTTGATGTGTATAAGTGTTCTGACTGTATGTACGTGCGTGTATATATGTGTGTATGTGTGTGTGTGTGTGTGTATGTGTGTGTGCGTGCATGCACGTGTATGTGTGTATGTATGTATGTGTGTATGTATGTGTTTATGTGTGCATGTGCACTGTGTGTATATGTGTGTATGTGTATACGCACATGTATGTGTATATATGTGTATGTGCACAGTGTGTGTGTGTGCCTGGTGCCTATGGTGGCCTGAGAAGGTGTTGGGTCCTTTGGAGTTACAGGTAGTTGTGAGCTCCACACGTGAGCTCTGGGAACCGAACCTGTGTCCTCTGTAAGAGCAACAAGTGCTCTTAACTGCTGACCCATCTCTCTAGCCCCAAGCGTAAAGCTTGTAGAGACAGGATGTACTTTCTGCTTCCTCCTTCACAACCAAATAAAAAGGGAAGAAAATAACCTGCCGGGCCCAGGTAGGTTCAGAGTGGCAAGTCTCTCAGGGACCCGGTGCAGGGCCAACTCTCACCCCACCATCAGGTCAAGACCGGAAGGGACGTGGGAAGGTCCCGGGGACTGAGCCGGGGTTGCTCCAGTGTCCACGTGATGACCACGAGCCATAGTTTGAGCACAGCACAGCACCATCTCTTCAGCGGCAGGATGAGGGGCAGAAAACCAGAGAAGCCACCCCAGGCTGGGTTGGCTCCACAGTCAGCCTCCCACGTGCCAACTTTACCTGGCCGCTCCTGGGATGGAACGCGGAGCCCCGGGCACTCCTGCTGCTCTCCGCTAAACGCAGAGAAGAACCAGAGGCGAGGGAGGAGCCCTGAGTGATGGCTAGTGGTCCAAGGATGCGAGACAGAGGAGTCCTCAGCAGAGGAAGCCCCGCCCATGGTCAACGAGAGGCCCCCACTAAGGCACACTCGCCGGGCTGCTGCCAGCGTCAGGACCAACTCTCACACTCTGAGTCTGAGGAGTTGTGTCTTCTTTTCTGAACAAGATCTCACGAGGTAGCCTAGGCTACTCTCAAACATGTAATCCTCCCGCCAAAGCCTCTCGAGTGCTAAGATTGCAGGCATGCACCACTACATTGATGCTGGAGTCTGATCCCTGATGGGAACCAGGTGAGATGGTACGCTGGCTCCAGGCTGAGCTCAGAGGTGAAAGGACACAGAAATGGTACAGTCCTAGGTAGAACTTATCTCTGGTAAAAACTACACCAGTCCCATTGACTGAAAGTGCCAAGAGCCGAACTCAGTTGCTTGAGATCAAAGGATGGAGACCCTGTGTCCCTGTGATGGAAGCCCTGTGTCCCTGTGATGGAGGCCCTGTGTCCCTGTGATGGAGGCCCTGTGTCCCTGTGATGGAGACCCTGTGTCCCTGTGATGGAGGCCCTGTGTCCCTGTGATGGAGGCCCTGTGTCCCTGTGATGGAGACCCTGTGTCCCTGTGATGGAGGCCCTGTGTCCCTGTGATGGAGGCCCTGTGTCCCTGTGATGGAGACCCTGTGTCCCTGTGATACTCACTGCTCTTCCCAGGTTTAAAGGCCTCACTCCGAGGGGAGGGGGGGGCATGGAACCTGCTCAGAGTTCTCAGTCAGCAGGCAGGAGCGGGCTGAGTTCCTGCCACACCCTGGACACTAACTGCTCTGAAGTTTTTGTTTCTGTTTTTGATTTTATGTGCCAGAGGGCAGGGCGCGGGGGCGAAGCCTCTTGGGTCTCTGGCCTCCTTTCTGCTCTGAGTGTGGGCATCTTGGCATTGAGGGTTCCTGCCTCACTGCCCTGCTTGCTTGGTGGTTAGATTACAATCAGGTCTGTTAACCCGTTTCCAGTTCACTGCCGCTCAGCCCCCAGTCCCCTTTCTGCCTCAATCTACTTTCAGCTCGGCGGCGTAACTCAATTCCATGTCACGCAGCTCAACTCACAACTCAGTCTCTATTCGGCTTGATCCGTGTTTGCGGCGCCCCACCTTGCTTGCTCTGCTGCCTTCTGGGGCCGCCGACAGCCTGGCCTGGCAAGACTGAGCTGTGGGGCGATGTGCCGTCTGAGCTCTGTTTCTGCTTGGAATGCCCCAGAGTGCATCTGAGATGCCTGGTCCTGTGAGTCACAGTGTCCCGGGGCCTCTGGAGACATGATTACACAGTGAGCCATTTTCTCCCCACTGTGTTCCCTCAGTGATCTTTGTACATCAGAAACTTCCGAGGAGGGAAATAAGCAGGAATCGTTTCTAGAAGTTTCCTTCTAGTCCTGGGGATGAGTCGGCACATCGAGGTTAGGACCCTGAAGCTGTGTTCAGTTGCTACTGATGGGCAGGCCAGCATCCTGTTCTGCTGCCAGCATAGGGAGGTTGGGTTGTGTCAGAATGCTTCGGAGCTCCTGGGCAGGGGTGTCAGGTTGCAGCAGCCAGGCACGCCCCTTGCTTTAAACCTATCTGTTGCAGCTTTGTGTCCTCAGCCTCTCAGGGCAACCAGAAGCAATTCCCTATTCTGTGCACGCACACTGTACGGATGACTTAGGGAGTGTACGCACATGAATCCTGTGTCTGGACAGGGCAAGGAGGTAGAATATAAAAATCTCGTTTGAGCGCTGCGTCAGGCGCCCCTCGGCATCCTATGGGAGGTTTGTCCAGAGCCCAACTCTCCTAGGAGGTAGCGGGCAGGACACCACATCCTGAGAGAAGCCAGGACGCAAGCCCCACTTGTCTCCACCTAGGTGCGGGCTGACGCTGCAGAGCCGCCCCAAAAGTGCATCTCGGGCTCTGGGGCCAGAGTGGCGTGCACGGGAAATTTGAGGGCTCAGATTCAATCCATCATTATTTATAAACCAACACGAGGTAGTTTATTACTCTGATCACTCACTAATCATCTCCCGTAAATGCAGGGACCGACAAAATCCCACCGAATCAATAAAGTGGTAAGTTCCATGTCTAAATCACGGCGCCCAGTGCTCTTGAGTAAACCTTTCGGTAATTTACAAAGGCTGTTGAATTTTATAGTAAGTGTTTTTCAAACCAAGCTGGATTCTAAACAATAATGACTTTTTAATGTGGCTCTGTGATTACATTGTCATAGTGAAATACGGGGGTCTTTGACTGCATCCGAAATGAGCCCGGTGTGAATTACTCCGAGGCATGGGCCAGAGCGGCCCCAGGTAAAGCAATCTTAATAAATCACCCTCCAATCCGGGTGGCCTGGCAGGCGAGGCCTGATGCCAATTTTTGCAACTCAAATTTCAACGGACAATTTGTAAACAAGTGCTTCCATTTGTTCTAAAGCAATGGTCATGGTCAGGTGCCCTCACAGTGGTGGCGGCAGCCTTCCTAGTGTCGGCCTCGACCTTGGATAGGAGTGGGATGGCGGCCCCTGGACCACATGGCTGCTTAAACAGAAACAAATGTAAGATAACTGACTGGAGCAGCAGCCAGTGGAGGGTGCTCTGTGGCCCACATGTGTAACATTGTAACATTGCAACATTATAACATTGAAGAGTAGTTCCCTGTCCCGGGAGGTCCTGCTGGGCAGTGCTGGGGCCAGACCTGGGTTTCACTCTCCTGTGAAGGTTGTGATGATCCAGCCTGCTGCCCGTGTGCGGGGCAGGACCTGACACTGCTGATAATCCCAAAGCTACTGGATAAGAGGTGAGCTTGGACCATGTCTGAGTCCAAGTGTGAAGGTTGAGTGACGCCGTGGCCTGAAGAAGCTGGGCTGGATGCCGCTGTGGCTGCCGGGCCTGGGAATCAGTCCTGGCCCCTTCTCAGACTGGGCTTTGGGGGTGTGTGGGTTTCCCCAAGTCCTGACCGCTCCCAGGATGGGTGCATTGCTGCCTGGGTGGAGACTGGAGACTCTGCCAGGGTTTCCTCCACTGGCCTCCTCCGTTGCTCCAGGCAGGATAGAGCATCCTTCTCTCTCTGGGGATCCAGATTCCTCTCTCCCTACAGAAATGAAGAGCCCAAGTTCCCGGAAGTCGGGAGATGGCCCTGCTGAGGACAGACATTTCCAGGATGCCACACGCCTTCCTGGAGTCTGAGGCTGGTCTCCCAGATCAGTGCCAGGCCTCCCTCGGAGTCCCAGAGGGCAGCTATCAGCCCCTGAGGGCTTTCTGACCTCAGAGGGGTGGTTGCAAAGCAGTGAGAACTTGGAGGGAGGTACCCCAGGGAGAAGTGCAGGCATATGTTTCACTCACACACACACACACACACTCTCTCTCTCGAGCGCACACACACACACACACACACACACACACACACACACACCCATGATCTGACTTTCTCTTCCAAGGCATCTAGTTCCCACTCCATGGAGAGGGAAACAGAGGCCTAAGCAGAGCAAGCGCTCGCCTGGGTCAGGAGGAAGACCGCACCACGTTCTCCCAGCACCTTAGACCTCAGGGGCCTGGCCTCTGTGTGCACACGGGGGTGGGTGAGCGCGGCTACCGACTTGGCAGGAAGGCTGAGGAAATTAAACGAGTTAATGAATTGTAGATGGTTAGGTCCAAATAAGGCTTGTTACTAAGTTCCTTTCCAGTATTTAACAAAAGCGTCTGTTCTCAGCCGGTGACCATTTTAGAGAGGAAGGGGTTCACACAGGCCGAACTCGGTAGCTTACCTCCTTCTTCATAAAAATGGGGGGAGGAAGGAGCAGCTGAGCTGATTGCCATCGAGACACAGACTCTCTAACTTCTGTAACGCAGACCCCCTCGACTAGGCCGCCCCGGGGAGAATAAATTCAGCCCTTTAAGGGAAGACGGCTGTGCTGAGTATATCACGTCAAAAATTAACATATGAACTTCAAACCCATGCCCCAATTCAAAATCTGATGTAACAAACTGCTCTTATTAAAGTCAATTGGCGGGCATTCCATTATCAAAACAAATGAAATCTTTCCCGTCCAGGAGATAAATAATTTTCTCCCCACACCTAAGCGGGAGGCATTAACTTAACGGGTAATGATCTAAATTATGTATTAAACTCAATTACTTTTTATTACCACTTTCCAATTAGGGTACCCTGATTGACTGCTTGGCACGGAGACTTCTCCCGGGCTGTACCTGGGCCCCCCAGTCCCGGAGCTCGCTCCACGGGCCCGGTTCACCCTTGGCTTAATTGAGTGTGTCTCTGCCTCGCTCTGGAGAGAGTGTGAGGAGCAGCTCCTAATGGCAAATAAACAACCATGAGGCATGATTACCAGCTAAATTACCCATCACCAGGATCGCTGCAGCGACCGCTCCTGACGTGACGACACGGCACTGAGCCGGGGCTCGAGACGCCGTGCCCAGGGCTGGCTCTGGGAAAGTATACGGGCCGTTGCCCAAACTGAGTGCCGTTGCTGCAGGGGACGTCTGGGTGTCCTCGAGAACCACAGGCTCCCGCTCAGCTGGAATTTCACGGCTTGCAGCTTCAAACAGGTGAGGTCAATCTTGGTTTGACAACACAAAATGGAATAATTCCAAAACGAACAATTCCACACTCTACACACGTTTGTGAGTTGTGTGACGCAACTTCATCATTTCCCATCATGCTCTGCAGTGTGTGAGCCACTCCTCAGGGCAGCTCTCCAACCCTCAGTGCAGCTGTCCACGATGTATGTGCGTGCACACACCCTGCCTGGTCGGTCCAGCCTGATTGTTGGATGGACGGACGGTCACAACATACCAGTACTCTGTTCAAGCCCCTGTTTTTATTTAATACTAGCACCAAGGTGTAAGTGGCCCCGCTGGCAGTTTGGGCAGCCTGGCACTGTCACGGCAGCCTGTCATTCATCCACTTCACCCATCACACACTGTCACTCACACTGGGACAAGAAGGAGGATTTGGACAGTGAGAGCTAATAAACCTTGGCTGCTTACTGCAGAGCATGTGTGGAGCTGTTTGCTACTCTGACCTCTTGGCATTTCTACTTTATAGATTATGCTCTATACGGAAAGACACAGTGTGGGCAGGATTTGGTACTGGCTAGTTTCTGGCGCTTGAGCGTTCAAGGGAGAGCCCTTTACAAAGTCCATTTAAGCTGAAAACTGCACCTACCCCAAGTAGCAAGGCTTCCCTTCCGAAGACCACTTTGTATCAACAGGTTTGCAAACAGGGCAGGAGTCCCGCATTAGATAGCAGATGTTCTGGAACCTTCGTTCCTCAAAGATGCCCAGAGCCTGATGAGCTGGGCACCAAACAAAACAGGGAAATCCTGGCACCGTGGGACTGAGTGCATGCCTGGGAGGGGGGTCAGGGTGGCACCGTGGGGCTGAGTGCATGCCTGGGAGGGGGTCAGGGTGGCACCGTGGGGCTGAGTGCATGCCTGGGAGGGGGGTCAGGGTGGCACCGTGGGGCTGTGTGCATGCCTGGGAGGGGGGTCAGGGTGGCACCGTGGGGCTGAGTGCATGCCTGGGAGGGGGTCAGGGTGGCACCGTGGGGCTGAGTGCATGCCTGGGAGGGGGTCAGGGTGGCACCGTGGGGCTGAGTGCATGCCTGGGAGGGGGGTCAGGGTGGCACCGTGGGGCTGAGTGCATGCCTGGGAGGGGGGTCAGGGTGGCAACAGGCTCAGGGAATGCCTTAGTGAGGGTTTCTGTTGCTGAGAAGAGACACAGCGACCACAGCGACTCTTATAAAGGAAAACATCCAATAGGGGCTGGCTTCCAGCTCAGAGGTTTAGCCCATTGTCATCAGGGCAGGAAGCATGGCGGCACACATGCAGACATGGTGCTGGAGAAGGAGCCGGCACCTGGACTTGGCAGACAGCAGGAAGGCGGGGGAGACTCTTGGCCTGACTTGAGCATCTGAGACCTCAAGGCATACCCCCAGGGACACCCCTCTCTCTACAAGGCCACACCTACTGCAACAAGGTCACACTTCTTAATAGGACCACTCCCTATGAGCCTAAGGGGGGATTTTAATTCAAACCACCATAACAGTGCATCTGGGGGTGCAGGGTGCCTCGGGAGAAGGGAGCAGAGTGGGAGTGGGGGTGTGCTGGCCAAAGAGCATGACTTTCCCCTCAAAGAGTCAGGCGGGCCAATAAGAAGGGTCCTTTGAGAAGATGGCGGAGGGGGGGAGGCTGACGTTAGGGGCAAGGAGCCAGCAGCCGGCCAGGGGTCAGTGCCACGGTGATAAGCACTTATTTCACTGGGGGAGCAGCTGCACGTGGGCTGCCCCCCTGGGGCTTCAGACTGGTCCCACTCTTCCCTCGTCTCCTCCTTGACTACAATAAGGTTTGCGCTAAGGCCCTGTGAGCCCTGGACCCTGTGAGCTCTGAGTTCTTCATCCACAGGAACATCCAGGTTCCACTCTGTGGAGCCAAGCAGGGGACTCCCTCTCCAGGCAGCTCCTCTTCTTCCTCCCAAGCCATGTTCCCTAGCGAGTTCTTCAGTCACGACTGCCTGGCCGGGATGCGCACATCCTCAGAGCCGCCCTGCTGCAGCCCCCCTTCAAACCTCACCCTCTGCTCTCTAACTGAGACACACCTCCACCGGCACCTCTCCTGGCCTCTCACAGCGCCAAGATACTCCTCATGAATGCTTCAGGCCTCCAAACCCGGCATCAAGTGCGAGACTCCCACATTGTACCAAGTTCGGCTGTCAGCCTGAATGCAGCCTTGGCCCCCTCTGACCCACCCTGAGGAAAGACTTCCCAGAAGATTTCAGCTCAGTGATGGCGACCTCGCTTTACCGCAGCCTGACCCTCAGCCCCAGCTTACCAGCATCGACTGTCGCAGTATAGTTAATGTTTCACTCCCAGAGTCTTCTTTTCAGTTCTTACTGATTCTTTGTGATGAAACCCAGTCCCACCCATCCCCTTCACTGTTCTCTGCCCGTGCAACCTCCCCTGACCATCCATAGGTCTCAACTCAAGTAAATCACATCCATACCGTCTTAGGCAGGATTTCTGTTCCTGCACAATCATCATGACCAAGAAGCAAGTTGGGGAGGAAAGGGCTTATTCAGCTTACACTTCCACACAGATATTCATCACCAAAGGAAGTCAGGACAGGAACTCAAACAGGTCAGGAAGCAGGAGCTGATGCAGAGGCCATGGAGGGATGTTTCTTACTGGCTTGCTTCCTCTGGCTTGCTCAGTCTGCTCTCTTATAGAATCCAAGAATGCCAGCCCAGAGATGGTACCACCCACAAGGGGCCCTCCCCCCTTGATCACTAATTGAGAAAATGCCCCACAGCTGGATCTCATGGAGGCATTTCCTCAAGGGAGGATCCTTTCTCTGTGATAACTCCAGCCTGTGTCAAGTCGTCACACAAAACCAGCCAGAACAGAGACCCCCACAGGCTCTCAAACTTCTCTTTAAACCTCATAAGCCAGGCTTCCATCCTTAGCCTTATCTTCCAAGTTCCCACAACAGCCCTTTAAGCTCTGAGCGCTCACTGGCTTTTGCAATCCAAAGCTCCAACATCCTCCACCGTCCTCTGCCGAGCAGCCCAGGGCATACATTCCAGGGGGGTCAGCATGGTCATATCCCACCCTCTGGGACCAAGTCCTGTCCTAGTTTGGTTTTTGTTGCTTTGATAAATATTATGACCAAAAGCCACCAGGGGGAGGAACGTTAATTTAAACGGTTTATCGCCTCAATCACTGAGGGACATGAAGGCAGAAACTCAGGCACGGGCAGAAGCAGGGACCATGGCGGGGGGGAGGGGATGCTGCTCACTGGCTTGCTCCCCATGGCTCGCTTTACTTGCACAATCTAGGACCACCTACACACCCAGGGTTGGCACTGCCCACAGCGGGTTGCCCTCATCCCCACACACCAATCATCAATCAAGAAAATGTCCCAGTCACAAAGCCACAGGCCAATCTGATGGATGACAATTCCCCAGCTGGGGGTCCTTCTTCCCAGGTGACATTAGCTTTTGTAAAGTTGTCAAAAATAACCATTATAATGACAACTCTGGAGGTCCCCTCTAGCCCTTTAGCCAGCTGTGGTCCATCCAGAGACGGTATGTGCCCACAGTCTGGGCACTGTATGCTTAAGGCAGGCTGCACTAGCCCATTATGCTGGCTGAAGATGGTGGCCTTGGAGATCCGAGTTCCCTTCTGAAAGAAGATGGGATGGGACCCCAAGTTTAGAACCTCGAACTCTCTGATTACAAGGGCTAGGCTCTGACTGTTAGTCTGTGAAAGCTGTCTGTGGTCACAGCACAGTGGTACCAAGAGGGGCCTCAGGAGGGGTCTGCACCCCGCTCACCACTGTGGACACCTGGCTCTCGATGCCCGTGGCAGACGCCTCGAAGGGCTGAAACCACAGCCTCTGCCCCATCTTGCACGGACCTGGAATTTGCTTTTTGTTTGTGTGATGAATTCTTCGGACGCTCAAGAAAGAAATTAATTTTACTTATTCCTCCAAGCGGTCATTAGAAAAGCTTTTAATGAACACAGTAAAAACCAACTAATTATCGCAATGGCATTTCACTCTAAATAAAATTGACAGGAACCAAGAATATGATGCATATAATTCTCCTTAGTTTATTAAAACCCATTTATCACATTTTATCCTAGAGGAAACTGATCATATTAGTCTGCGATAATTTAGCTAATATTTTCTCGGTGCATCTAATATTTAAGGGGACTTGATATTAGAGCCATAGCGCATTGTGTGGGGACGGCCTGCCTTCTGATTACTCTTCCCGCGGAAGGACGGACACTGACAAATCTCATCCTGTTGGCGCTTTCCAGTCTGAGCTTCCAACTAGAAAACCTCCTTCTCAGCTGGTGGAGTCAGCTGACTGTTAATACCGGCAGGCAGGGAACCAGGCTGGGGCCCAGACACCATTTCTTACACAAACCACTGCCGCCGCCGCCACCACCCTTGTGCCTCCCAGCATGTGACAGATAACTCTTGAGTACAGTGGAAAGGAAAGAATTTATTTCTGATACACACACACACACACACACACATATATATAAACTTGAGTTGGACAAGCAGTTTTTCATTAGCCACCTTGCCCTCTGTTGTTTGTGAATTTGGGCCACTCCAGGTAACTGGGTTCAGAAGGTGGAATGCCTGATTCACTTCCGAAGTGCAGGTTGCTCTGTGGGCTTTTGGATCGGGCATCCCTGAGAACTGCCATCCTCCACCTACAGACACGCACCTCACCTTCCCATGGCCTCCTCTGTCCTCCCTGTAAGGGTGGTGATTGTGCGCGTGGATTTGTCTGGGCTAAGGATACCCAGGTTTTTTTTTTTTTAATTGAATATCATCTTCATTTACAGTGCCATGGTAAAACCTTTCCCAATTTCCCCCCTCCCCAAAGACCCCCCAACCCTTCCTCCCTCCCCCTGCCTCCACGTATATGTCCCTCCACTTGACACACTCCCACCTCCCCTCCTCAGTTTCCCTTTGTTGGGGCCTCTGTTGAGCCTTTACCTGACCAAGGACCACTCCTCCCACTGATGCCCAACAAGGCCTTCCTCTGCCACATTTTTGGCAGGAGCCATGTGTGCCCCTTGGTTGATGGTTCAGTCCCTGGGAGTCTTGGGGCATCTGGGTGGCCGAAATCATTGTTCTTCCCGTGGGGCTGTAAGCCCCTTCAGCTCTTCTGGACTCCCTCCAGCTCCTCCATTGGGGACCCCATGGCCAGTCCAATAGTTGGTTGCTAGCTTCTGCCTCTGTATTTGTAAGGCTCTGGCAGGGCCCCTCCAGAGACAACCATGGATGCTCCTTTTGGTATACACTTCTTGTCGTCCTTAGTAGTGTCGGGGTTTGTTGACTGTTTATAGGATGAATCCCCAGGTAGGGCAGTCTCTGGGTGGCCTTTACTTCAGCCCCTGCTCCACACATTGTCTCCCTTATTGCTCCTGTGAGTATTTTGTTCCCTTTCTTAGAGGAACCAAAGCACCCTTACTTAAGTTCTCCTTCTTCTTGAGCTTCCTGTGCTGGGTGAGTTCTTAGATGCTTTTACATCTGGACACCTGAGTGGGTGTCTTCCTACCTCACTGGCAAAGGCAAGTCACGTGGTTTAATGAGGCAATGGGTGGGTGAGAGGAAAGTGACGGCCACATGCTCACACGACAGGTTCTTGGGCCAGTGAGGGTCCCACGAAGACCCTGACCACTGAGCCCTCCACCTTCTTCTCTTGGGTCAGTGAGGATCCCACGAAGACCCTGACCACTGAGCCCTCCACCTTCTTCTCTTGGGTCAGTGAGGATCCCACGAAGACCCTGACCACTGAGCCCTCCACCTTCTTCTCTTGGGTCAGTGAGGGTCCCACGAAGACCCTGACCACTGAGCCCTCCGCCTTCTTCTCTTGGGTCAGTGAGGATCCCTCGAAGACCCTGACCACTGAGCCCTGACCACTGAGCCCTCCACCTTCTTCTCTTGGGTCAGTGAGGGTCCCACGAAGACCCTGACCACTGAGCCCTGACCACTGAGCCCTGACCACTGAGCCCTCCACCTTCTTCTCTTGGATCAGTGAGGATCCCATGAAGACCCTGACCACTGAGCCCTGACCACTGAGCCCTGACCACTGAGCCCTGACCACTGAGCCCTGACCACTGAGCCCTGACCACTGAGCCCTGACCACTGAGCCCTCCACCTTCTTCTCTTGGATCAGTGAGGATCCCATGAAGACCCTGACCACTGAGCCCTGACCACTGAGCCCTGACCACTGAGCCCTGACCACTGAGCCCTGACCACTGAGCCCTGACCACTGAGCCCTGACCACTGAGCCCTCCACCTTCTTCTCTTGGGTCAGTGAGGGTCCCACGAAGACCCTGACCACTGAGCCCTGACCACTGAGCCCTCCACCTTCTTCTCTTGCCAAGTCTCTAGGTCCAACCTATTGTCCAAGGACTTTGCTCATTCCTTGGCTTGGAAACACCCAACTCATGTGGCCCAGCCTTCGCTGGATGGAGGCTCCATCCCTGTACTGGCTGGTTTTGCATGTCAATTGGACACAAGCTGCAGTTATCACAGAGGAAGGAGCCTCCCTTGAGGAAATGCCTCCATGAGATCCAGCTATGGAGCATTTTTTTAAATTAATGATCAAGGGGGGAGGGCCCCTTGTGGGTGGTGCCATCCCTGGGCTGGTAGCCCTGAGTTCTATAAGAGAGCAAGCTGAGCAAGCCAGGGGAAGCAAGCCAGTAAGGAACATCCCTCCATGGCCTCTGCATCAGCTCCTGCTCCGTGGCCTGTGTGAGTTCCAGTCCTGACTTCCTTTGGTAATGAACAGCAATGTGGAAGTGTAAGCTGAATAAACCTTTTACTCCCCAACTTGCTTCTTGGTCATGATGTTTGTTCAGGAATAGAAACCCTGACTAGGACAATCCCCAGCTTGGGTGGCCCCGCTTTCACTCGATGGAGGCTCTGTGTTAGTCTGTGGTATCTCTCCTGCCCACCTGTCCCCAGCCAGGACAACCAGAGAACATTCCACAAGGATGGGCAGGCTTCCCTGCCTTCCCTGGCCCCAAGCTTCGCTAATCCATTCTACCATGTTAAAGAGCATCTGCCTTGACCGTAGGACAGGACTGCTCTCATCGAATGGTGCTCCCCAGCCCCGAGTCCTCCTCCAGGCTCCTCCCTCTTCTCCTTCCCCTGGAGGAGTCTCCTCATGGAAAGCCCACCTCTAAGATGGCAGTGCCGAGACTGGCCTCACCAACTCCTGTGAGTACACAGGATGTGGTCATGCATTGGAAAAGTTCCTTGGCCAGCTCTTCTCCCTCTAGGGGAGTCCTTCCTGGTCTCCACTGGTCTGCCTGACCACTCCCAGTTTCTCCCTACGCACGCGCCTCCCTCCTCTCCTGCCCACCCGCTGCCGCCCTGGTCTCCATGCCCCAGCTCGCCTGACCAATTCCCTCCTATTCTCCGGAGCAGCTCTCCAGGGCTCACCCTGGAACTCTTGCTCTGATGGTATCTTCTGTGCCCGCTTCCAGCATCGCCCCTCCACCTCTGACATCTCCTGCCTTTCAGTTTTCTCCCTTCCTAAGCTTTGCAACCTGGACATCTAGCGGCCTATTTTTAATTTCTTTTTATTGTCTAGGTCATTTGTTAAAACACGCCCACAGCACATGGACAGGAGCCCCAGGGACACTCTGCCCACTGCCATTTGTGGTACTGAGTGCTGCTCCTGAGCCCCTCCTTGCTGCAGTAACAGCTATCTTCACCATGGCCGGCACACACACACACACACACACACACACACACGCTCGTAGAGAGGGAAATATACAGTTTTGTCTGGCGATTTTGCCTTCGCACAAATGGAATCATACATATTTCATGGGTTGTCTGCAGCTTTTTATATTTAACACAGTGTCTTGGGAGCTCTCTGTGTTGGCACACGCAGCCCGACCTCGTATTTTTTTTTTTTTTTGATAGCTGTAGATCCTTCTCTCTTATGGGTGGCACTGCTGTGTAGCAGACTCTCTCACTAGGGGAAAAAAAAAAAAGACTTGTTTCTTCGTCTCCCCTTAATAATTTTTCCTATTACCCAAGCTCAGGCGAGTGTCATACTCAGGACTCCCCGCAGGCACGCAGGCCAGCTCCGCCTTTGCTTCTGTCTGCCACTGCAAGAAGTCATCACCTTTCGCCGTTTCCTCCCCGGTTTAGGGACTAACAGTAATCTCTCACAGTCGCTTTTGCCATCGTCCCCCTGATTAATGATGAAGTCAGTGTTTGTTTTTGAGCTTGTCTATCTTCAGATGACTTTCTTTACCTCACAGAACGTGCCCGTGTTTGTGACTTAGAGAATCACCTTAGCCTGTCCCAGGGGGCAGCCTGTCTCCAGACTCCCAGCCCCCGACTGCACGTGACACGTGACACGTGTCCCCCCATCCCCCCCCCCCCCCCCCCCGCTGCTCGGACGAGCAATCTCCTTGTCACTTGTAACTTGTGTCTGCAAGTCCAATTGCCAGGGCTCTCCATTGTCAAAAACCAATGTTTACGAGTGTCCTCTGTTCCCAGGGAGTTTCACGCAGCCTGCCAAATTCACGGGAGATTGGATTGCTGCCTGATCGGGGTTCCGCTGCGTGGACAGATCGCTGTGGAAGACTGTGGCGTTTCACAGAGTTTCCTCACACCAGAACCAGGCATCTCTTTCTCCACTTGCTCAGATCCTCTATGTCGGCCAGGAGAGTTTATAGCCAGCCCCAGCATGGGTTCTCTCTGCATTTCTGTTGGATTTCTTTTCCCTCTTAGGGAGTTTCAGCTACTGAGGCCCTTGTCAACAGGAGGCTGCTTTTACATAGTGGATCTGTAGGCCTAGGCCCCACCCTGATGACATCCCTAAGTTCTCATTAGTTTTCCTTGCTCCCCAAACCGTCTGGTTTTCTAGACCTGACTGTATTCTCAGTGAGCCACAACACCTTTTGTCCTGGTACCCACCCCGCAGTTTTAAAAACATACCATGCCGACCTAGCTCCTTGTGAGGGGTAGGACCTCAGATGCCAGCTCAGAGCACGGCGTTCTCTGTTCCTACCCCCTAAGGAATCCCCAGGCCAGCTGGGATGAGTTATCAAATGCTACTTAGGTGTGTCTCAGTGAACTTCAAACATCAGGAATTTCTGTGGTAATCCTCCTCCCTCAGGATTCGGCTCCTCCTCACGTCTCCTTCCTACAAATGGCCCAGCTTCCGCAGGTAGAGGGAAGCTCTGCCCAGGGGGTCTGGGTGCCTTTTCGATGTCCAAACTTACACTTTCTAGTATGTGTGCTTATCCTCTCACGAGAGTGTGTGGGTCTGAGAGCTTACCTGCGTGGCAAAGTGGCGGAAATGGTTGCGGCTTCCCTTTTTCTCATGCAACATCCAACGTACAGATGTCTGTGGTGGTTGATGTGATCTAGCTCGCTTTAGCTGACTGGCAGACAGTCCCCTGGGTCAAGAAGGCATGGCGTCTCATCCCTCCCCAGGGATGGGGCTCTCGGCCTGGCTGTCCCTTCTGCCTGACTGGCAGCAATGTCTGACCCCCAGCTGCCTGGTTTACCACCTGGAGACGGCTCGCACAGGCCCTCTGGACAATACCCTCCGGCCGACAGCTCCGCCCGGGAGGGCGGCCCCGTGGACCCTTGGGGTTCATGTGGACAGAGCTCCGAACAGTTCTTGGCAGGCGACAGCTGCTGGGTCAACCCAACCCGTGATCGTGCTGTAGAATCATGATGAAGCATTGACAGGGCTGTCTCGCCGGTAATGCCAATTTACCCTCCAGCCAGAACTTCTCAGAGCTTCCGGTTCCGCAGATTCACGGCAGCACTTGGTGAGATCAGATTTCCTAATTCTTTATACTCTAATGGGTGAAAGATGGCATCTTGTTGTTTTAATTTGTGCTTCTCCGTGTTAGGCCTGAAGCTGAACCCGCTCTCACATATTTATGGCGCAGCGTCCTCTCCCCATATTTATTGTTTCTTATCATTTCTTCATTCTTCCATCGGCTGCTTGCTGTTCCCTTATTGATTTCGAGGAGTTATTTATGTATCTGGGTAGTGATACTTTATTGGTTATACGGGTTAGAAATATATCCTCCCAGACGGAGGCTTGTATTTTTTCTCTTTGTTGATGGTGCCTTCTGCTGAACAGAACTTTAAATTTTCACGCATCTGCCACATCAGACGCTCCCTTCCCTTTTGTGGCATCCACGCAAACCCTCACGTTACCTTCGCAGTCCCCTGTCCTCAGGTCCAGGCTTCGATCCACCCGCGATTGCTTTAAGTTTGTGGTGCAAAGTGGGCTTTGTTTCCTGTAACACCAGTGCCTTGGACCCAGTGAGTCTACCCCTTCTTCTCAGGGGAGCCGCGTAGTGTGCACACGTGGCCGGGTGCTGATGGCCGGGTCCTGGCTCTCCCTCTAGCCGCCTCACCTTGCCATCCCGGAACTGTAACTTGTTCCCTAGAGACTCGAGCTTTACAACTCGGACGTGGCGAGTGTTGCGCAGAGCCCTGTCCACATGGACCTCAGGAGACCACAACACCTCCTTCCCAGCTGCTGTCACACCTACAGGGTCTTGACATCTAGGAGGGGAGAGCCCCGCCCCTGACTTTGTCTTCAAGCATATCTTGGCTATTTCTGAGCCACTGCTACTCAATAAACCATGGTAGAGATACAGTCAGCCACGCTGGTTAAGCCAGTGAGGTGTCCATATGAGACCTCTAGTTCTGGCTGACTACCAAGAGTGCGCTAATGTCTCAGAGTCTTTTCATGCTGAATATCAGGGGCACAGAACTGTTAAAAAGACAAAAGCCATAACGGTCAGGATGACCTTAAAACATTCATTCTTGCCAGAGTGTAAGCATTGTTTCGGATAAACCTTGGCAATTATTTCTGATGTATGCCTTCTTCATTTATTTTACATTATTTGTATAAGTGTTACTTTAGTTTTCGCTTCTGACCACGGTCAAGGTCATGGAAATCTCAAGTGTCGCCAAGGCAGAGGGCAGAGAGGGCTGAGACGTGTCTAAGCGAGCGCAGACGGAGGCAGAACAAGATGGCCTGACCTTGGTCACGTCACTACGGTGTATTCATTTTATGAACTAGCTTGAATAGTTAGCTTGGCTTAGACTGAGAACTCCTTTAATCTTTATATCAACCAAGGAGAATTTTCATCAGTATTGACTCTTTCCATCCATGGATATGGTATATCTGTTCACATCTCAAAGTCTTCCTTCCAACCCTCCACCAGAGTCCAGCTGCTCCCTCCCTCTAGTCCAGCTGCTCCCTCCCTCTAGTCCAGCTGCTCCCTCCCTCTAGAAGGGCCTTCCAGGTCAACATTGCTACTGGAACCTTGAAAACGGTGATTTGTTCTCACGGCTAGCTTCTTATCATATCACCATTACTATCTCTCATCTTTGCTATATCTTATGCTGAATTTATTTTCTTCAACTCGTTGGACTCCAACAGATTCTAGTTGTTTTCAGTAGATTATGGTGAAAATTCCCATAGGGCTTGAGATGAGACTGGAGAGATGTCTCAGTGACTCCGAAGGCGGCTGCTCTTGGGGAAGACCTGCGTTCAGTTCCCAGCACTGCAGTGGCGGCCCACAGCCCTCCGTAACTCCAGTACCAAAGGATCCAGTACCCGCGTTGGCCTCTGCACGCACCAGACACGCACATGGTACACAAAGGTACAGGCAGGCAGAGCATTTGTACACACAAGACAAAAATAAATAAGTGCTTCTTTAAATGTCCTGAGGACAGCAACCATTTTCTGTGTCCTTTCTTTCCTGCCAGCCTTTGCTGCTGGGCTGTCCAGCACAGAAGGGTGTTGGAGCCACCGTGAAAGGGCAGTGTCGGACTGTAGCATGAGAGCTACTGTTCTCATGTCGACCTAAGGGTATGCTCTGTGCTCTTTGGTTGCTCCCCTCAGGCCCCGGGTTAGCATCCGTGGGCCCTCTGCTTGTGTCTAGCATCGTAGGCTGCTGTTATCAGCCGACGGCCCTGCGGTCCTCAGTCTCTCTCCACGGTCAGTCAGAGTGCTCACCACTGCGGTCCTCAGTCTCTCTCCACGGTCAGTCAGAGTGCTCACCACTGTGGTCCTTAGTCTCCCTCCCCTGTCATTCGGGGACTCAGTCTCCCTCCGTGGTAATTGGGGACTCAGTCTCCCTCCGCTGTCACTCAGAGACCTCATCGTCTTCCTCTGCGGTTGCTCAGAGCGCTCACCACTGCGGTCCATGGTTTCCCTTCGCAGTCGCTCAGAACAATTTGCATTGTCTCACACACAGCCTCACGTGTTAAATTTTGTTTCCTTCGGGTCAACGCCTACCTCTCAGCAGTGCATTGTGGGGAGCCCACAGGATGCTCGGGATCCCGGCTGTTGGCTTCCTCTTCACGTTTGGCTGTTCCGGTGCGCTGGGGTGTTGCTGGACGGTGTGTTTTTGAACGCACTGGCATCTGTATCCGCACAGCACCTTCATGGCTGTGACGCTGTCGTCCAGGTTGCTTTTACGTTTGTCTTTTCACAGTTTGTACTTTAATGACAGTATTTTTTTTTAAAGCAGTGTTATTAAAGGACGATTGACACAAAATAAACTGCACAGGGTGTGTGGATGTGTGTGTGTGTGCATGCGTGCATGCATGCATTATTCACACACGTGCATGAACTGTGTGCTTGCCTATGTATGCATGGGTGCAGAAGCCAGAGGTCAACGATGATGTTTTCCTCTGATGTTCTCCACTGAGTCTCTCACTGAATCTGGAGCTGAATGGTTTTCTAGTTGGCCTGCTTGAATAGAGCTCCTGTAGTCCTTCTGTTTTCATCACACTGGATGTTTGCTACCTTTCGTTTTGTTTTGTTTTGTTTTGTTTTGTTGTTTTTTTCCGGACGGGGTTTCTCTGTGTAGCCCTGGCTGCCCTGGAACTCACTACTCTGTAGAGCAGGCTGGCCTCGAACTCAGAAATCCGCCTACCTCTGCTTCCCAAGTGCTGGGATTAAAGGTGTGTGCCACACTGCCTGGCAAACACAACGTTACAGTGCAGGCAGCTGTGAGCCATCAAGCAGTGGCTGGGATTTGAACCGGGTCCTTAGGCTCGGCAGTTCGTGTCCTTACCCGCTGAGCCATGCCTCCAGCACCCTTGCCAAGGTGTCATGTGAGTGCTGGGGCATACACTCTCAGCTCTCCATGCCTGCACAGGCAGCCCCACCCACACTCCTGCACATGATGAAAAGTATACACATGTGTTCCTTTTGTACTGTTTAACCTGTGAAGTCATTACTACCATGGCAGAAACAGGGACACTCACCTCCCTAACGTCTCCTCCTCCTCCTCCTCCCCCTCTTCCTTCTCTTCCTGCTCCTCCTCCCCCTCTTCCTTGTCCTCCTCCTCCTCTTCCTGGCTCTGTATCCTTGGCTCTGTCCCTAGGAAACCACTTGCCAAGCTGCCAGTCACTCCAGCTTAGCTTGCGTTCCCCGTGGTTTATACAAATAGAGACACACAGCGAGTATATCTCACTACAGGGGTGGCCGGGTGGGGGGAACGAGCTTCTTCTCTCCCTTAGCAAATCATTCCGAACCATCCACATGCATTTATGAGCAGAGAACGTGCCCGATGTGTTAGCGCAGTCGCCAGCCGAACGTTTGGGTTGTCTCCAGCTTTTGTATGTTCACAGGAAGCTGGGTAAGAGTTCGCACACAGGCCTTTCGGAGGCAAACTCTTGCTGCCTACAGGTAAAACGGTAGCACCCAGCATTAGTTACCGAAGACCTGGGCTTTCTCTGCTGAATAGTCTCTGTACATTTGTCATGAATCAGTTGACCATGTAGATTTGAATCTATTTCTGAATTCTCTGTTATGTCAATATTTGAGACTCCAAATGTCAGTGTTTACTGAGGGGAACAGGACAGCGTTTTGGTTGAGATCCATTGACTTATGAATAAACATGGAAAGGCAGCCTCCAGCTCCCGCCCATGAATGCGGTCTACATCCCACTTGATTTGGCCTTCTTTTTTACTTCACACTGCATTTTTAGAGGTATATATATAATTTTTAGAGGTATATACATATATATATGTAATTTTAATCTTTTCTTTGAGAACTCCATGCATGCAAATAGTGTATTTTGATAACATCCACACCCATTCCCCCACCTAACTCCTCCCAGATCTGTCCCCAACCCCCTTCAATTTTTATGTCTTCTTTTTCTAACCCACTGACTCTGTTTTCATTGTTTTAATATACAAATACCATCTATCCTTTGTTGACTGAGCGTCTAGTGTGCCAGTGGCCTGTAAACGTTTGAAGTGTCTGTTTCTTATCACGCATGGGAAACGCCCTTGCTCTGTTGCTCTGTGTGTGTGTGTGTGTGTGTGTGTGTGTGTGTATCTACACACTTTCGCCACTTTGCCTATTTACTAATTCCAGCAGTGTTCTTTTTTTTTTTTCTTTCCTATTTTTGGTCAGTTCTTTGGGAATTTTGTACAATGTGTGTCAGTGACATTCATCTACCCCTCCCCCACCCTCCCCTCCCCTTCACCATCCCACTGTGTCTTTTTCAAAGAAAAACCCATTAAGTCCAACCTGTTGTGCCCATGTTCTCTTGGGTGTGGGGCCATTCCCTGGAATATGGTGGTCCAGGGACTACTCTCTTAAACCAAAGCCCCCCTCCCCCTCCTCCTTCCCCCTCCCCCTTCCCCCTATGCTGTGGTTAAAGGCATGCACCACTACTGCCTGGAAATTTATACTTTGTATTATTTTCTTCATCTTCTTTGGACTCAGTTTGTCCTTTTCCTAGAGAAGTGTCCCTCTCTCTTCCCCTCTCCCTTCCCCTCCCCCTCCCCTCTCCCTCCCCCACCCCCTCTTCCTCTCCTACTCCCTCTCCCTTTCTCAACCATTAGTTGCCAATATGCCCTCAGCTAGGACTGGAACGTCCTGTCCTCTCCCTGCTTCCATGCGAAGGCTTGGTCTGGTTTGAGCTTCTGACAATCTTTTGCATGCTTTCCTGAGTTTATAGATTTGGAAAACAGAGAGATCACTATGGAGGGGGGGCGGTGGACAGAGAGATGTAGGAGGCAGCGGTGGACAGAGAGATGTAGGAGGCGGCGGTGGCTGACTACACTTCCAGTAGTTTTTTTTTCTATTTTTTTTATTTTTATTTTCTATATTCTATGTTTACATTCCAAAGGCTTTCCCCTTTCCCAGTTCCCACCCCTTCCAGTAGTTTTTGTCCGTGGATTCCTGAATTCATCTACACAGACAAGAAGAAAGTGTTAACTCACTTTCTGGAAATGTTCCTTACTCTGCACTCCATATTACGCAGAACCTTCCAGCACAATGTTTGTGACATTTTTGACTTGCTCTGAATCTTGGAGCAATGCGGGGCTTTATATTTTGTTTGTTTGTTTGTTTGTTTGTTTGTTTTCAAAGCTGGTCTTGACCAGATGAAGTTGTTTCCGAGTTTACTAAGGGTATTTTATTATGAATCAAAGTTGGATTTTTATCAATGAGGTTTCTCTTTTCAGTTCATTATAATGATGGAGTTGATTGATTCCTGAATGTTAAAGCAACTTTGCCTTGGTAGGATAAAGCTGCTTCGTCACAATTAGAATGAGACAGATTGAAATCCCTAAAATTCTGGTAACCAGATTTGCGTATTTGTTCATGAGGCAGGTTGTTCTCTGCTGTTCCCTGTGACGTCTTCATTAGACGCAAGAGCAGGGCAATGCTGCCTGCCTGGGCGGGGTGAGCCTGGGCGGGTGAGCCTTCCTTTTCTGTTGTCTGAGAAATATGTAGTGTTGATTCCTCTTCTGTTAGATGCGAGTACACTTCAACACTGGATCCATCTGGGTCTGAAATTCATCTTTTGCAAGGCTTTTACTTGCAAATTAAATTTTGCTGACAGGTATAAGCAATACAGACATGAAGTTTATCGATTTCTTTTTGCAGGACTTGCCAAATTACCCCATTTCATCTGAGTCGTTGAACCTGTCAACAAGTGTTTGCTTGTGAGAAGGGCGGAGTGTTTGCTGGCGTTCTTCTCTTCCTCACGTTGATGACACACGTTTTTCTTTCTTGGACCAGGTGGGCTGGCTTCTTAACTTTTAAATGATGTCTTTAAAAAAAGACAACCATCTTTTTGCTGCTTTGATTTTTCTTTTGTCAAGACTCTTCTCTTTCATTGATTTACACTTTATATTGTTGTTTTGTTTTGTTTTGTTTTGTTTTTCCAAAAGGGACTCTCTGTGTAACCCTAGCTGTTCTGTAAGTCACTCTGTAGACTAGGCTGTCCTTGAACTCACAGAGATCCTCCTGCCTCCTCCTCCTCCCAAGTGCTGGGATTAAAGGCATGTACCCATACTGCCTGGCAATTTATATTTTGTATTATTTTCTTCATCTTCTTTGGACGCAATTTGTCATTTTCCTAGTAGTACCTAAACTTGCAAGCCCAGGCTGTTGCCTTGAGACCTGTCTTCTAGAGCTTGCTGTAGTCTGGGTGGAGTTTGTTTCTCACAGGCTGGTCTGTTGGAAGCCTTGCCCTTATGCTGTCCTGCTGAATGACAGTGGATGGTCGAAGAGGTGGTGACCAACACAAGATAGCTAAGTCACGAGTGCAGCGCCTTTGGAAGAATGGGTGGGATCTCTCAAGACCCTGGGTCCTGACCATGAGACCATGGGAGTGAGTTGTTATGAATGGCTGCCTCCTGAATCTCTACCTCTTGTCTCGCCTGCCACTGTGCCCACTGCGTATCATCAGGCCATGGTGCTGTCTGCGAGGAGGCTCTTTATCAGAGATCTCCAGACAATGGAGCTGCCTGGTAGTGAGTTCTCAATTTCCAAAATAACTTGTCTGTCTGTCTGTCTATCTATACATATAGATAGATAATATAGATAGATTATATGTAGATAATATATGTAATATAGCATGTATATAGTGTCTATATATAGTATGTATAATGTATACATACACATATATGAATATAGTTTTATTGTACACACTAATATATGGTGTTACACATGTGTATAAAAAGTTCCCAGCTTCGGGTATTTTGTTATAGGAATGGAAATTGGATTAATACATCACCTATGTTCCCTCCAAGCATATATGAGCCACACCACTTCAGTCTTGCTATGTTATGTTTCCATTTTCATTTGAAAGGATGACATAAGCCCCATTTGCCTCCATTTAAGGACCCGGCCTGGCTTGGAAAAGAAGGTCATAAGGCACCAGCTCCAGGACCAGGCCATAAGTCCCAGGAACTAGGTCACAAGGCACCAGCTTCAGGAACTAGGTCATAAGACACCAGCATCAGGAACAGACTATAAAATCCAGAACCAAGGTCATAAAACCCCCTCCCAAAGAACAGCCTGGGGACAACCACAAAAATGGGGAAATCTCTTATCTCAGATTGGACCGTCTGCACTGGGCAGCCCTATTTCATCACATGGATAAATGCTCATGACATAGGAAGGCAGACCACTGACCACCTGTGAGCCCCTAGCACTCACCAGTAAAATTTTAGATTACCTAATAATTCTAGAGAGTTCCCCCAGTTCCCTATAAGGAGTCTGCTGGCCTTTGTCTGGGGTCACCATTTCAAAGTTCACACACACACACACACACACACACACACACACACAACTCCCCCCACCCCTCACACTGGTTGTTTTTGCAGAATAAGCGGTTTCTGTCTTTGCATACTGTGATGGTTTGTATATGATTGGCCCAGGAAGTGAACCTATTAGGAGGTGTGGCCTTGTTGGAGTAGGTGTGTCGCTGTGGGTGTGGGCTTAAGACCCTCCCCCTGGCTGCCTGGAAGTCAGTCTTCCTCTAGCCACCTTCAGATGAAGAGATAGAACTCTCAGCTCCTCCTGCACCATATCTGCCTGGATGCTGCCATGTTTCTGCCTTGATGACAATGGACTAAACCTCTGAGCCTGTAAGCCAGCCCCAATTAAATGTTGTCTTTTATAAAACTTGCATTGGCCATGGTGTCTGTTCACAGCAGTGAAACCCAAACTAAGACACATACTGAGTCTGGGATCTGTCTTCCTTCAGTGATTTCAGACCCTTAAACATTCAGCTCAAAAATGTTCCCAGTTTCTGGTTTCAAGTCATGAAGAACGTTATTCAGTTTCCACATATTTTGGCTCTTCAGATACCTTTCTGCTGTTGATTTCTAACTACTTCCCCTGAAACCATGACTGGAAGAGTTTAACCTCGAGCATTCACGGGGACTTGTCTTATGGTCCATCGTGGTAACCACGCTGGGAGCCCCTGAGATGACATACTCTGCCACTTTGGGGGAAGTGGTGGGAACGTACTCGAGAGGTCAAGCTGGTTGGTGGTTCTCTGCATTTCCATTCTGAGTGTCTAGTGATTCCTGAGAGTCAGGGTTGAGATCTGTCCGGAGCTGAGGTCAGATTCCCGCTTGCTGTTTAATCTGTTGTCCTGTCTGCGTCGTGTGCCACAGTTGCTCCAAGTGTGCTCATTAGGGGTGACAATGGTCGTCGTGGCCCTCTACTCCTGTGATGTGACCCTCTGTCCCGCGGTTTCTTCTCACAGGCTGTTTTAGGGCTTGTGTTCATTAACACCACATTTCCCAGCTCCTGATGGTCACCGTGCACTAGTCCAGGCAGCATGAAGATGGTGACTGTCCTCACAAGACAATCTCTGGCTTTAATTGCTGGAGTTTTTCAGTTCTTATTGACATGATAGCTGTGCTTTTCACATTAATGTTTGCTTCCTGTTTCTCTCATCTGCCTTTTTGTTTTATATATATTTATTGTTGGAAGATCCTGATAGTTATTTAAAGATTATATATACATATGTGCATAAATACATATACATGTACACATACACACATATATATGTATACATGTATATATACACATATGTGTGTATATGTGTATGTATATACACATATATGTGTGTATAGATACATAGATACATATATACGTATACATACATATACATATATATGTGTGTGTGTGTGTATATATATATATATATATATATATAGAGAGAGAGAGAGAGAGAGAGAGAGAACACTGTCACTGTCTTCAGACACACCAGAAGAGGACATCAGATCCTATTACAGATGGTTGTGAGTCACCATGTGGTTGCTGGGACTTGAACTCAGGACCTCTGGAAGAGCAGTCTTGACCACTGAGCCATCTCTCCAGCCCAGACCTTGCTATTTAAAGGTTGTGGTCTCCCATGTCTGGGCAGGTCCCTTGCAAAATGGATGAGTCCCTTTCCCATCAAGGCTTCCTCTTCTCTACTTTACCTGGGTAGCCCAGCCCCCGCCCTCCGCCTGAGTTTCTGTAATCCTTGGCAGAAATTACAGGTTCAATTTCCTGGAATGCTTCTCCATGCAAAGGAAGCAGCCCCAGCACCCAAAGCTTCAGGCAATGAAACTTCATACTAAGAACGCTTCCCACTTCCCAAGGTTTCTATAGTCCTTGTTCACCCCCATAAACAAGCTGGTCTGCGGTCTATCGTCTAAGAGAGCTGTTTTCTAAAAGCGCTGTAACTCTGAAGAGCCATGACACTGAGCTCTTCCGAGGAGACCGCCTCTCTCCCCAGAAGTCACATCCTCTCCCTCACAGGCCCGGTGTGCATCGGGCCTGGACACACCAAGAGGAGAAGAGGAAAACGGAGCCACAATTTATATCCTACACTCTGTGCATATTTCTCTGTTCATTGGGTTGAGTATTTGTTAGAATTTTTATTTCCCTCAGTGGCTAATTGTCTACATGCCACACGATGAGTTCTTGTTTAGCGTTTGCAGAATTTCCCAGCGTTCCTAGCACTCCAGCCACCAGGACTGTCTCCCTCTCCTCCTTGTGGATAGCTTGAAAGCCAGCAGAGCTCCTCCTTCCGTTCATACCTCCGGGCTTTCCCTTAGAAACCCCGCGGGGCTGGTAGACTTCTGGTCTGTAATCTATTAAAGAACCTTGCTCTATGTGAAGCATTTTTCCTCTTTAAAGATTTGTGTATTTTATTATACACACATATGTGTGTGTACACATATACATACACATACATATAGATGTATATGAGTGTTTTGCCTGAATGGATGTATGTATACCATGTGTGTGCCTGGTGCCCTAAGAAACCAGCAGAGGATGCTGGTTCCCCTGGACAATTACAGAAGTCATGAGCTGTTGTGTGGGTGCTTGGAGCTGAACCTGGCTGCAGGCAGAGCAGCCAGTGCCCCGACCACTGAGCCGTCTCTCCGGCCCTATTGTGTGACCACTGAGCCGTCTCTCCGGCCCTACGGCAAGCACACCTTTGCATTAACTCACACTCTGGAGCTCTTGGCTCGATTATATAGATCCAGATTTCTCCATTCAGTTTTATTATTTCTTCCGCCCGAGGGCTTCATTTAGCATTTCTTTTATCGAAAGTTTTTTTTTCAAAAATGAATATGTATATTCATTAAATATATTAAATTCATTAAATATATTCATGAATGCACACATATGCGTGCACACACATCTTGCATCCGCCTCAGTTTTTGAAAGTTTTTTTTCTGAGTATAGAATTCTAGGCTGGTCACTTGAGTCTGTCCTTGACCCCCATACCCCGCTGCATCTTTACGGATGTCTCTCACTGCTATTGAGAAATTTAGCATCACTTATGGATATTTTCATGTATGTAGCATATTTTTAAACATACCCGTTTTTTCCATGGTGCTGGGAATTGAACTTTGGGCCTGCAAGTCCTCTATCACTGACTTACATTCCGGGTCAGGGGGTTGTTTGGTCTGGGCCTGCTTTTACTGTTTCCCTTCGTGTTGGCGTGAGCGAGAGCGCCCTCTGTAGGCTCATATATTTGAATCTTTGCTCCTGAGTTGGTGAAACTGTTTGGGAAGGATTGGGGGTGTGGCTTTGTTGGAGGAGGTGTGTGGATGTGGGGGGGCGTGGCTTTGAAGTCTCAGAGACTTTTGTCATCCTTCTCCCTTGTCCCTGTCTCTGCCTCAGGCTCATGGACTGAGATGTGAGCTCTCAACTACTGCTCCAGTGCCATGTCTGCCTGCTGATACCATGCACCTTGTCATGACAGTCAGAGACTCCCAGATCTCTAGATCTGTAAGCCCCAAACAAACCCTTCTGTAGGTTGCCTGGCCCGTGGTGTTTTGTCACACCAATGGAAAAGTGACTAATAAAGCCCCATATCTCTGGTTCTGAGTAACCAGGCTACACACTCCCGCTTCATGCTTCTCTTCTCCGGGGCTTTCCAGCTTTCGGGAAACAATTCAGCCACTGTGTTTTCAAGACCGCCGCCCCAAGGAAGTCTATAGAGACGTTAACTCCACAGGTCACTCTTTTCCTCTATGTTCCACCATGGAAATATCCTCTGCTGATGCCCTCCCACTCACTAGTCTTTTCTTCTGCAGTATCTGTCTAGCAGGCCCCCAAGACCCCAGCAACTCACCGCCACAGTGAATGCAGCCCGTCAGGGGGAGCTGTGTAAGAGCCCGTCCCAGCTTCCTCTGCTTCCTCCATGTTCTTAGCGTGGTCACCTTTGCCCACCTTTTCCAACATGTACACTGTGTTTGTCTGTGACTGTGTGGCAGACACAGGCTGCCTGGTCCCTTTCTTTCTTCTTCCTTCCTTCCTTCCTTCCTTCCTTCCTTCCTTCCTTTCTTTTTCTTTCTTTCTCTCTCTTTTTTCTTTCTTTCTTTTTTAATTTCTTTTTTATTAGATATTTTCTTTATTTACATTTTAACTATTATCCCCTTTCCTGGTTTTCCCTCTGAAAACACCCTATCCCACCCCCCTTCCCTTGCTCACCAACCCACCCATTCCTGCTTCCCTGTCCTGGCATTCCCCTACCCTGGGGCATCGAACCTTCTCAGGACCAAGGGCCTCTCCTCCCTTTCATGTCCGACTAAGCCATCCTCTGCTGCATATGCATCTAGAGCCATGGGTCCCTCCATGTGCTCTCTTTGGTTGGTGGTTTAGTCCCTGGGAGCTCTGGGGGTACTGGTTGGTTCATATTGTTGTTCCTCCTATGGGGCTGCAAGCTCCTTCAGCTCCTTGGGTCCTTTCTCTGGCTCCTCCACTGGGGACCCTGTGCTCAGTCCAATGGTTGGCTGGGAGCATTCACCTCTGTATTTTTCAGGTACTGGCAGAGCCTGTCAAAAGATCTTTACCAACCCTATATCTGACAGAGGGCTAATATCTAATATATACAAAGAGCTCCTGGTCCCTTTCTATGGACTGCCTTTTGCTCTCCTTTGACCTATACGTTCCTGTTTCTTCGTGTCTGGTGGCTTCGGCGGGTGCCAGGCACTGTGACTCTTCTCTCTCTCTCTCTCTCTCTCTCTCTCTCTCTCTGGTTTTAGACTTCGTTCTGGGACAATTATTTTCACTTAGCACTCTTTTAGCAGCTTCTGTGTAAGCTCTGAACACGAGAAGCACTTCAATCGGAGTCCTGGAACAGAGTTCTGTTCCTCCGCTGCTGACACAGCCTCTGAGCTCTCAGGCTCCTGGCTGTGATATCTGCAGAGTTGGTGCTCATGCCCCAGGGCTGAGCTGTCCCTCATCCAGTCACCGTGGCCAGGGCTACAGAGACCACTGTCCTCAGCCGCGTCTCCTACGCCCTGGTCCCTCTTCCTGTGGGTGCGGCATCAATGCTCCGCCATTCAGGAGAACCTGGAGCCGTCTCCCTGTACAGCCTCCCTTTCTGCATGTCTCCCCAAGTGCTCAAGCACTGTGTCAACCCGGGGAGCCGCTGCTCCTTCGGGTCCCCGCGCAGCAGGCTAGGGCATCACCAGAACCTGCCTCTTTATCTTCCCTCCCCGGGAACGCCCCCTCCTCCCCACCCCCCCACCCCCCCAACCCCCCACCCCGCCATCATGATCAATGATACCATTGTTGGATGTGCTTCCCACCTGTGTTGCTAGGATGGGCCTGGAAGTGTGCCTTGACACTGTCGGGCTGGAGGCGGAGCCTGTGCTATATTGTATCCACGTGGAGTGCTGCTTACTGCTTCTCAATTTTTAAAATTATCCGAGTGACAAACCATAAAAGACTTGACTGCCCCACCAAGTTCGGTACCATTAGCCACATCTATATAGAACAAGAGGCCAGCTGGCATGTCCCCGGCTCCCTGGCCCATGATCAAGATTTCCTCTAAATATTTTACCCCACAGAAGAAAGGATGGCATGTTGGCACAGAAAGAACAAATGGGTTGTATTGGATCCTTTCATGTCAACTTGACGCAAACTAAAGTCATCCGAGAGGAAGGAGCCTCAGTTAAGAAAATGTCTCCATGAGATCCGGCTGTACGCAGGTCTGTAGTGATCAATGGGAGAGGGCTGAGCCCACTGTGGGTGGGGCTCTCCCTGGGTTCTATAAAAAAGCAGGCTGAGCAAGCCATGAGGAGCAAGGCAGGAAGCAGCACCCCTCCACGGCCTCTGCGTCAGCCCTGCCTCCAGGTTCCTGCTCTGCTTGAGTTCTTATCCTGACTTCTTTCTATGATGAGCAGTGATGTGAAAGTGTAAACCAAAGAAACCCTTCCTTCCCCAAGTTGCTATGGTCATGGCATTTCATCATAATAATAATCATGCTAAGACAGGGGACTTGTGTGGCACATGTCCAATATACATGCCTGTTTCCATAGTGTTCCTGTGCTCTTCCATGCATGTGTTTATATACTTATGTGCATGTGTGTGAGCACTGCATACTTGTGTATATTTGAATGTGCACATGAAGGTACGCACTGTGTGCCTCTGGGTACATGCTAATTCCATCCTTAGCTTGGCTTAGAAGCCCCGCAGTAGACGTGCCGTGCCTAGAAGAATCACCAAGTTCCTTCTAGCGTAGATAAGGGCATAAAAGGGGACCCAGAATGTGCAGCTGGGGACAGCTGTGGGAGACAGAGCCTGGCTAGATGCAGGGTCGGGGGAGACGTGCCAACCCCGCGGAATGGCTGCTTCCTGCAAGGCCACCTGGCCTCTCTCACTCTTCCCTCGCTCAGGCACACTCGTTCACGACAGTGAGCTCCTGGTCCTTTTGCTTGCTCGCTCGTCGCTGCCCCCACCCATGACAAGGAGACTGTCTCTGTGGAGGTGTCTGCTAGCCACCTGTGGCTCCATTTCATTTCCTAATCACAACCCTAGGTACAGACATGATCACTTTCGGCTTTACAAATGTGGAGGCCAAATTCAGTCTGCTCTGTCTGCTTCTCCCGAGTCCTCTCTTCGCACAGAGCACTGGGCGGAGAGGCGGGGTCCGAAGGGCCTGCTGTTGGTCCAGCATGGCAGGTGTTAGGACATGTGAGAGTGAGCCAAAGCGCCTTCGGGGAGCCAGCGCCTCTCCAGACGGGCTAGCCAAAGGCTGGTGGTTGAAATCAGGTTCACATGATCTTGCGTTGGAGTGGCCTGCCCGTAGGCATGGTACTCTGCCCCAAGGTGTCTCTGGACCCTGTGGAAGAGCATCCAGGCAGGAACTTGGTGTAAGGCGAGGCCAAAAGGAAGCCAGGAGGACTCTGGAGAGTCTGACTGAGGACAAATGCTGTTCCTTCTGTGTGCCTAAATCCTGGGGCTGCCCAGTACCTGCAGAGCAGCCGGCTGTATGGAGAGCCACAGAGATGTCCCAGGTGCCAGGACAGGAGAGGGTTAAGGATGTGCGGAACAAATCTAATTTACATGCAAAGGCTCCTCCATCCCACAGTCCTCCAACCCAAGGCTTGTGCAAGCCAATCAATATTTTATGAAGACATTTCCTTCCTTCCGATAAGGAGAGAGGCAGGTGCGCCAGGCAAAGGAAGAGGAAGGGCCCAGGTCCGCATGCCTTTGGGGCCTCTCTGCTGCTTTCTTCTGAGTTGGCTGCTTTCTTCTGAGTATATTGCAGGAGGCCCTGGGCTCATCCAATTCTCTGTTAATTTTTCTCTCCTCGCTGCTGGATTCAAGGCGACTCTGTGGCACGTCCTTTGCTAAGTGACACAGTGTAGAATAAGCTTGTGTCTCAGCAGCCTGCAGAGGCATCAACCCTCTACAGGAAGGTCAAAGGTCCTACCCTATCAATCCCAGGGCACACCTGCCTCTTAGGAAAGGCCAAAGTGCTTGTACTTTGCTGGCTCGTCTCTGGGTCCTCAGGAGATCGGAGAGCTATGAGGAGCTAAGGTACCCTGAGGAGTTGAGGTACCCTGAGGAGGTGAGATCCATGAGGAGCTGAGGTACCCTGAGAATGTGAGATCTCTGAGGATATGAGGTACCCTGAGGAGAGAGGTACCCTGAGGAGCTAAGGTATATCTGCCCCCAGAGGATTTTCTTGGGCCAATGTCTAGGTCTGTGGAGGATTTGGGTCAGAATGCCTGGTTCTTCTTAGAGATGCCCTGAGACAAGTTGCGGGCTGGTCCTCAGTTTCCTCAGCTCAGGTTTGCTCATTTTTCTCAAGAACTGACCAGGCCCCTGGAGAACTACCTCAGCTCTGTAGTGTGGGTAGACTGGCAAGGGTTAATGAGCAGCCCTTTGTCCCAAGCCCTAGGATGCTCAACCCTACTGCCTGGCAGGAAGTCAGTGCCAGGGCCTTACATCAGGTGGGAGCTCACTCTACAGGAGGCAAATAATTGCACCAGGCCAGCGATTGGGCTCCTGGTCACTCTGACTGGACTGCTGCTTTCCTCCTGGTCACTCTGACTGGACTGCTGCTTTCCTCCTGGTCACTCTGACTGCTGCTTTCCTCCTGGTCACTCTCTGACTGCTGCTTTCCTCCTGGTCACTCTGACTGCTGCTTTCCTCCTGGTCACTCTCTGACTGCTGCTTTCCTCCTGGTCACTCTGACTGCTGCTTTCCTCCTGGTCACTCTCTGACTGCTGCTTTCCTCCTGGTCACTCTGACTGGACTGCTGCTTTCCTCCTGGTCACTCTGACTGCTGCTTTCCTCCTGGTCACTCTCTGACTGCTGCTTTCCTCCTGGTCACTCTCTGACTGCTGCTTTCCTCCTGGTCACTCTGACTGCTGCTTTCCTCCTGGTCACTCTGACTGCTGCTTTCCTCCTGGTCACTCTCTGACTGCTGCTTTCCTCATGCTACCTCGGCAGAAGGGGCTTCTTGGGGGATTTGTTGCACCCCTGGTCCTACAGGTTGTGCGTGATTCCTGAGTAGTAATTCATCAAACTCACTTACCCATGCAAACGGTATATGAGCAACTCACCAAGACCCAGTGTCCGGTCCTTTTCCGTCCCCACCTTCTCCTGTCCTGTCCTGTCCTCTGGGAGGGCAGCAGGAGACAGGGAGGGAAGGCTCTCATCTCTCATTCTCCTGTTGCCCATCTCATTCATTCATTCGTTTGTTCATTCATTCATTCATTCATTCATTTGCTCATTCATTTGTTCCACAGACCTTCCCAATGCTTCCAGAATGCAGAGTTAGCCCCATGTGTGTCCTGGACAGAGACGGCCAAGTCCCATACCAGCCCTTGGAGGAGGAAACACAGGTTCCAAGACAGCATTTCCCCGGCACAGCGAGAAGGCATGTGCTATCCCGGAACCCCGGACATGCCAGACCCCCAGAACGTCCAGAGTCTTGCCTGACCTTTTCAACTTTGCATCAAGTGGCGCCAAGTATGGGGTGCGTAGGTAGTTCCCAGGAGGCTCCAAGGGCTGGCTGTACTCCAGGCCCCGCGCCAGCCTGGCTTTCCCTGTGGTCAGCGAGGTTGATGAGAGGCTGGGCACTGAGGAGGGAGAGACGTCCGTCCAGAGTCTGCAGGGGTTTCTCCGAAGGGCGAGCTCCCAGCCCGGCCCTCACGGGGCAGCTCTTGCCTTTGGATGGGACTCACATCCATCCATCTTTCTGCCACTGTAACAAAATGCCTAAGGCTGGACACTTGGTGAAGAAGAGATCATTAGCTCCCAGCTCTGTCATCATCATCAGACTCTGATGTGCACTTTGTGGCAGGGATGGCTTATTGACCATTGTGTGTGCAAGGGGAGACATCTCATGATGGGCCAGAGCGCTCGAGACAGCGAGAGGAAGGGAATGGGGGGAGGGAGAGGAGAGGGCAGACCACTCCTGCTGGTAAGCAGTCCTTTCTCAAGAACTCCAAAGGCCCCAGGAGAACTGCACTGCTCCCTTCCAAGGGAGCTCTGATCCCAAAGACTTTCACTTAGAGGTTTTATTATTTTCCAACTTCCCACATGCGGACCATGCTCCCAGCATGTGGGTGTCAGGGCGGAAACCACAGCAGGCCTGCCCGACCCCTGGAAAGAGCATTCTGGGTATATGGGGGGAGGGGAGCTCCGGGCTGTGGCTCCAGTCTGCCAGGGAGAAGCAAGGGACAATAGAGCCCACTTTACATTGTGTTAAACTGCCATTTCTCGTGCAGACACGCACACAGAGATGAAGAAAGCTTCCGCGTGAGTACCGGCCTTTGTGGGGAGCAGAAAAGGCTCCATTTGCGGCCTGAGTGGAGTCCCAGGGTATTGATGGCTCCAGGCTGTGCTTGGTAGGATGGGCTTCAGCAAATGGTCCCTCGTTTTCAAGTGAAGCAAGCTGTTGATAATGTGCCCCGTTTTCTGTAATTAAAACCTGAATGGCAGGTCCTTGGGCATTCAGTGTGGCGGGGCTGAAGTGCTGGGCTGGGCCATGCACAGTACATGGCCTCACAGCTGAGGCCTTGTCTGAGTCTCCCTGGTAGACGGCGAGGACAGCCAGCTGCTGCCCTTCTGCCCCCTGGCTGCCACGTGCCGGTCCACCACGCAGGTGTCAGTGAGTGCCTCTGGGTGGGCGCTGCTCCTGCCTGGCCCGCCCACTCAGCTCATGTCCATCTCCCACACCACGGAGGCCCTGGACTGTCGGTGTGGGTGGCCGGACGCAGCACTTCCTCCAGCCGGGGGTGGGGTGGGGTGGGGGGTGGGGAGCGGTCCTTCTGGGCAAATGAAAAGCAGCATGGGGCTTGGGGGCGGGGAAGGAAGAGGAGGGTAAGATCCTGGCCCAGCCCCATCATGGATCTTTGAGTGTTGTGAATGAAGTCTCTTCTGGAATCAATGTCTCAGTTTCCCCATCTGTCACTGAAACCTTGCGTCATCAGATAGGGGTGGGCCAGTGTGCAAATCTAAACCACACTGTCTAGAATGCCGCCATCCTCGGTCCGTGATTACCTTGATTACGTCCTGAGGACGCCGTGGCTAAGCTCACAGTTAGGGTGTTTTAAGAAATAGCAAAGCATCCTGTCTGGGAGAGGGAGGAGCCAGGTCAGGGGACAGGTGCCTCCTTCTGAAGGGACAATCCGTCCGTGCCTCGTTTCTGTGGGCGTGGCCATCTATCTGAAGTTTCGAGGCTTGTGGAAACGTTTCTCGGAGCAGACCTTCAAACGGGACCCCTTCCTTAGCATCCCGTCCAGGCACGTCCGTGTCCGAGTCTCCCTGCCCATAGAGATGCCGTCCCGTGTGTGTGTGTGTGGGGGGGGCGGTGCGGTGCTCTCGAAGGCTTTGTTTGTAATGTAACACAGATAGCTCCATCTGCAATGAGCCTGTTTCTCAGTAAGGTCACATTGAAGGGCATCATGTTGGGGCTTTACGGGGGACGAGGCTAAGCCCTGAGCACCTGTAGATGAGGTAAGGTCTAAGCTTCAGGCTTACCCTCCCTCCTCCTGTCTCCCGGTCTGGTTAGGCTAATCGCAGCTTTCCCACTCCAGGGAATCTCTGCTGTCCCCTCAGCTGTGGGAGATCTTGTCTCCTCATTATGCGCGGAATCAATCTATTATCCTGATGCCTTGGCTGGCCAGACAGGCAGGCCAGTGCCTCCGCCCCAGTCATGGCTGCATAATAAGGTGCTCTGTAATGAAAGGCTTCGCCGTGTTGATTGTGTACGGGGCTGTGGTGTGAAGAGGATTCACATGTGACAGTGGTCCTCACCCAGGCAGGCAGGTGAGTGTGACCACAAAGGGTCCTGGGTTAGAGAGAGGGGCACTCAGGGGCCACCAGGCAGCTGATGATGACCTCAGTCCCAAGACTGGCCACTGGATGATGTGTGAGGTCACAGCTCTGAGAGCCAGGAAATTTGCTTGAGAAATCAAGTTGCAGGTTGGTGTGGGAGGTAGCCTGCAGGGCGGCAGCTCCTAACTGATGGCCTCTCCGTGTACCGAGACCCCAGCCTTCCTTCCATCCAACAGCACTGGTCCCAGAGCTCCAGGGAGTCAGCTCTGGGCCTTGATCTCAGGGTCAGGTCGAGCTTTTCCCAGACTTGTTCCTGTCTTCCAGGATGAGCAGGCTGCCTGGCGTTGAGCCTGGCCAGTAGGAGCTCGGTCGGCCATATCATGCTCTAGCTGTGGTGTGAGGCTTGCTCTCTACCTGGCCTGGGATCCCAGCGATCCGGGAGATGCTTAGGAAATTAGGCTGGCGGTGCCCTCACCCTTAGTCACATCTGGGGACTACCTGGCTCAGCTGGGACTTGCTAAGAACCACATGGCTGGCTGGCAACTCCGTGGGAGAGGGGCAGTGCCTGAGAGATGGCCGACGTGCTCAGGGTCTTGGCCTGCCGCAGGCTCTCTAAGGAGTAGCTGTAGTCAGGGGGCCATGCTTCAGACGGACAGATCCTGGCTGCACGATTCAGGACTCTCAGACCAGCAGGACAGAGCTACTCCCACCACAGGGGATTGGCTGAGATGGCCAGGTGCACTCCATGACTTGCAAAACCCAACCAGGACAGGCGGTGTGGTAAGAGCTCCTCGGTGGCTATGGAGGAGCTGGAGCCCACAGGCTGTGTCCTCTGCTCAGAATCAGCACCGCGCACGTTTCCGGGGACTCCAGAGCCAGAGGGCTGTGGAGGCAGGAGCCCCAGCAGGCAGTCTCTCGCGTTCCTAAGGCTCCGCAGAGGTTGAAAGTGGCTTCTTCTCTGCAGGCTGTTCCTTAGGGTGGCAACCTGAGGGGGACAAGATACCCCCTATTCGTTCAGCCCCACCAAGCTTCAAGCCCTTGCTGTGAAAAGGGAGGCTCGGGCTACCGTTCTCAGAAGGCAAGCCAGCAACTGCCCTGCCCCCGGGAGAAGACGGGGACCCCACAGACCTGTGGCGAAGTCCTTTCTTCCAAAGGCCAACCTTGCCCTAGTAGAGCCCAGACACCTCCTTGCTGGAGCTGGCATCTGAGACACGCTCACAGATCCAGCATGCAGGGACTGCAGGGACTGCACCATGCGGCAGAGCAGAGGGCCCACAGTACTCAGAGCTCAGGGATCCCATAAACAGGTAGGCCGGAGCCAGCGAGGAGGGTGTGCTGGAGTGGTTACGGCAGCCAGGAGTAAAAGGGAACATTCGGGCCACCCAGGCGGGGTCACCCAAGGGTACTAATGTGGAAACGCACCATGGTCGGATGGATGGCCTGAAACGTGGTGTAGACAGTTCCCCCAGCAGCTAGACGCCATGCTGCGGTGAGCGGCCAGGAGAGGGGGGCTTGAGTAGTCACTCTTCTTCTTGTGACTTGACAAAAAGCCAAGTTATAGAACATGTGCACCTGGGCTCACGTCTCTCAGGTGTGGTCTTTCACGAGGATGGCATGGGTCATTCATGATAGGGAGGCAGGAACATGAGGTGGCTGTCACTGTGTCTGCAGAGATGGATGCTGGAGCCCAGTCTCCATTCTCCTCCCCCCGCCCCCTTCAACCCAGAGGCCCAGTCCACGGTGTTGTGCTGCCCACCCCCAGCGTACGCATTCCCTCTTCAATGAAACCTCTCTGGGAACCTCTCTGTGTACACACCTAGGAATGCGACTCCTGCGGGATTCCAAATCTGATCCACTTGATGGTGAAGGTAACTGTCCCAGACGCCTGCCTCTGAGGGCTACCCTCCCCCACTTCCCCTCCCCGACCACTCAGGTCCAACAGCACCCCCTAGTGGAAGGTTGTTATGCTCACAGTGTGCAACTCAGATGAGCAAACTGAGACTGTCACACCAAGAAGTGTCTGAAAGGAAGGTGAGCAAATGTCACCTAGACTGGGTTCCGGAGCCGGAAATAGGTGTCGGGGAAACTAGAAAATCTGAATGAACCATGGGCCCCATTGATGATGTGCAGACGTACATCCGTGATGCCAACATGGGCAGTGGGATGGATAATGGGGGAGTGACATGAACTCACCCGGAACTTTTCTAGAGACCTCCACCTGTCTAAAGGACTACCTTAAGGTGTTAGCCTGGCAGAGAGAAGACCCAGGATGACTTTGTTTAGCTGACCGTGAGGGAGGAGGGTTGGCTGTATCATACCAGCTGCTTTTATGGGCATTTGAAATTTGCGTATAAACATGGGTTTGGTGCTCGTAGGCAGAAACCAACAAGACAATGCTTGGGAATGTGTCTGCCGGACTCACAGCCGCGCCCCAGGGCCGTGTTCAGACAGGTAATGCGAATCCACCCAGCACACCTTGGCTTCCGTCCCCTGACCCTGGAGTGGTTCCCATCCTACAGATGGTACTGTCAGGGCTTAGCTAAAGGGTGGGGCTGGGCAGTCACACGGGGTGACTCTGGGGCAGCTGCAGGGTCGGGGTGAGCTGTCCCATGCGATGGCTCTGTCAGGGTTTCACTTGGGCTTTCCTTCTTCTTCTATTTTTTATTAAAGATTTATTTATTTAATGTACTAGTAAACTGTCACACTCTTAAGACACACCAGAAGAGGGCATCAGATCCCATTACAGATGGTTGTGAGCCACCGTGTGGTTGCTGGGATTTGAACTCAGGACCTCTGGAAGAGAAGTCAGTTCTCTTAACCACTGAGCTATCTCTCCAGAGGGACTCCCCCCCCCCCCCGGAGTTTCTAAATGACCGCTTCATACAGAGTCTGCAGCCCTGGGTGGAGGGGAAGGAGCCCCCCACCCCATTTGTTCACTCATGGTCCAAGCCTGCTCTTGACTTCAGGAGGACGAAGGGACCTTACGAATGTAGGGAGAGGGAAGGAAGTCCTCCCCGGGGCCCAGTGAGCCACTGCCTACACTGTCTTCTCCAACCCCTCAGGTCGCTTTGTGGCACAGCTACTCTAGGATACAGAGGTGAGGCCCTGGGGAAGAGGAAGCTAGGCCCCGTGGCAGCCTCTGGTCTCTCCCTTCACCCAGGCCCACGGCTCCACCCTCAGCTAACCCAGTGACTAGGAGGAACCGAGCGGATGCCTATGGAGGACTTCCTGTAAGAGGAGGGCTTTGGGGTGGGTGTGAAGGAGGAGAACCCTCATGGGGGCATTCAGGGCCATGAGGAACTGAATCCGTGGTCACGGCCTGAAGAAGGCACCTCATGACCTGCAGGGAGACAGGGATTTGGATGCTCAGTTACTTGAAGGATACAGTGGTGCAGGCCTGGACCGACAGACTTGGAGGGCCTTTGTGTGCCCTGGAAGCCTCGGGGATCTGGCGTGACAATGTGGCTGTGTCCACCTGCGATGTGGACATCCGTGGAGAGCCCGTTTAGTCCTTCTTGGAGCCAGGCTGACGACCTCACACGTGCTCCGCGACCCTCAACTTCCTGCTGAGCTACGCCGGCCCTGCATTCCGCATTTCTCAGCTGGGGAAACTGAGACGCTGAAGCTAAGTAGAGAGAGGAGCGGAAGTGGGGCTCTCGGAAGGGCTTTGTCTCAGCGGGTCCCGTGGGGGCAGGGAGCTGAGGTCTGAGATGCCGAGTGGTGGGTCTGTCCCCAGCCAGGACTGCTGCCTCCAAAATTTAGGAGAAATAGACAGAGACTTGGGCACAGCGGGTCCTGTGTCCTGAGCATCCGGGGAGGGGACTCATGGCAGCCAAACAACCTCAAGGAATTGAACTCTGCCAACGTCTGAGTCCTGAGAGGGCGTCCTGAGGCGCAGCTGAAAATGGAGGGTGGACGCCACGTGTGAGACACTGGGCGGAGGCAAACGCTCTGTCCTGACCTGAAAAGCCAAGATGGACGCTCTTTAGGCCATCGGCTGATGGCGGTTTGTTGTACAGTCATCGGAAATTAGTGTTCATCTGTCTCCTGCACACCTACCATGCACAGGCCATATGTTCACACAGATGACAAATGTGATCATATAGGTGTGTGCACATGTAACAGGCACAGTTGTGTGTGTGTGTGTGTGTGTGTGTGTGTGTAATAATACATGTGCTTATGTATGTGCGCATCAGTGTGTGTGTGTGTGTGTGTGTGTGTGTGTAACCGACTCCGTGGTCACAGCTTGAAAAAGGCACTTCATGACCTTCTTCACACACACACACACACACACACACACACACACACACACGGTGAGTCCCCGGGGCCAGGTGCTTCTAGAGCAGCGCCACTGAGGCCCAGAGCAGGGGGACCCCTTCCAAACCTACATCCCTAACCCACTCGGGCTTCGTGCAGAATTCAACTGCGTGAGCTGTGTAGCTTGTGTAGTGGGAGGGTTGATGTCCCTGTGTCCCCGTAGGCTCTACTTGTTCGCCTGTGAGGGCTGACTTTCAGAACACGGACCCCGAACACAAGGGAGAGCCACACGAACACGTCGCTGCCCGTGTCTACTATCTACAGAGCCCACCCCACTTTTGAGACTGTAAGGGCCTGTGTGGTTGAGTCTTAGAAATGGCCCAGGGAAACAGATACTGAGAAAGGTCTCGGGGTGACCCTCCGAAGGCATGGGGCTCTGGCGTGTCAGGATGGCCGAACAGGACGAGGGAAGGAGGGACCTAGCAAAGGGAGCTGAGGTCCATGAAGGGCAGAGTTGCTTCCCAATGGGCATACGCAGTCCCCACAAGGGGCAGTCTCCTGCGTGTCTTGCTCCACTGAGGAGGAAAATGAGAGCAGGCACCTCCCTCCTCCCAGCTTCCGGGGAGTGGGGGATGGTGAGCGAAGAGAGAAACTTTCTTTCTGCCACCATCTGTGGGTAAGAGAAGGTTAACCCACCCCAAACCCACATGCCCTTTAATCTCCTGTCCGAAAGCTCTTAAATACTTAAACAGCACTTTCCGGCCTGTGTTCTGATGCTCCTAGGCGAGGCCGAGACAGACAGAAGGCAAGTGGCCCGGTGGCCAGCCCGTGTCTGCCTGCCCAGGCTCATCTTGTCCAGCCACTCCCGAAGCCCAGCTGTAGCCAGGAGCTTTCTGGCCAGCGCTGCCTGCCGCCCCCACCCACCCCCCACACCCCCGCTCAGAGCTGCCTTAGCCTCCAGCAGTACTGCCCTGGGTGAGCCTCTGCCTGCCTCAAGTGAGCCTCTGCCTGCGGCCACAGATGCCTTTCTGCTCTAAGGCAAGCCCAGGTACACTAGGTTCCAGTAGACAGCTCTAGTGTGGCTTCCCTCTCTCTCTGCTCTGCCTCTCCCTAGGGTCTCTCCAACGGCTCCTGCCTCCCTGGACCCTCTCCCAGAAGATCTTCCATGAAGCCTTGGCTTACCTGTCTTGACTTAGGCGGCTGGGCTCAAACCTGCCCTACTAATATGGACTATCCTCTAACTTTCTTTGTGAACTTGAGATGGGCCATCTGTCTGTCCTGGATGTTTGGCAGTACAGCCAGGCTCGATCCAGGCATGAAAATCAATTTGTCAATCCAATTTTGCGATTTGGATTCAGTAAGGGAGAGAGGGTGGTCTGAGTGTCAGTCAGGGCCAGTGGCCTGGGGCTGTACCCAAGGATGCTTTAGGGGCGGTAGATGGAGGACAGGCAGACATCCATGCAGCAGGACAGGAGCCCAGCAGCCTCTTCAGGAAGATGGGGGCACAGGGACCCCAGAACTGCAGCTAGAGTGCTCAGATGAGAGGGTAGGGGCTTCTTTGTGGGACCACAGACAGGATAGATTCCCGCTTTAAGGACAGAGAGAGAAGATAGCTCCCCACCAGGTACTCAGAAGACATCTATGGCAGCCGACCTCTACCCAGGACCATGTCTGACCTACGCTCAGATGTGGCCTCTCCTCCAGGTGCTGCTACCCACAGTGCCTGCCTCACCGAGCCTCACAGAGCAGGGCTTTGCTGAGGGCTCACTCCACATCCCAGCCTCCAAGAAAGCAGAGATACTGATTGGGCATCTAACCAGGGTCCTTTCTGCCTCTGGCATCTCTCAGCCTCCGTCCCCATGGCTACAGGCGTTGCCGTGGTAGCTGAGCGTTATTAGGTGTGCCCGAAGAGACCAAGATGGTTTCTCAATGGACAGGTCATCACCGCAGAAGCATGCTAGGTCACCAGCCATGGAGGGAGACCAAGGCTCTGAGAGAGGAGGCTTGCTAATTCCCCTGCCAGCCGGGAAGTGTGCTCGGTGTCACTTGGCAAAGGTCACACTACTGATTGAAGGGTTCTCAGTCGAGGAGGGATACAGACCAGCAAATGCCACCATGCCGGGACGCTCTCTGAGGAGCAGCAGAGTCCTGAGTCAGAGGGAGCATTTCTCTCGAGGCTGGCTCTTGGGCGCACACACAGCTCCAGGAATTGTGTGTGTCAAACAAGAATGAAAGCTAACTGCGATTTGGCCTTGTTCAGGGAGGGCCTATGCTGTGACAGTATGACACATGGCGTCACCATGTCTCCCCGAGCAGCCTTGTGGGCCCTGGGCTTAAGTGGCCATGGCTTGGGCTGGTGAGAAGGCCATTGTGTTACCACAGAGGACACTTTACAGCTGGGTAGGCCTAAACATTGGGCAGATCTACAGGACTGAGGGCAGAGCCTGCCAATCTCTACTCCCCTAATTCTGTGCCCCCCAATCAATTGACCCGGTGTTGATAATGACATTCATAACATCACGTGACAGCTCGGCGCTTTGGTCTGGCATCCACATTTGGCACACCGGGAATGGAGATGCCGAGAACAATCCATTCTGTTTGAGGGACCCTTGCCTGCCTACCAGATCCTCAGAGCTAACTTGACAAGCCAAGGTTTGGGCTCTAAATAGTCACTGGGGTGCCTTTCCCAGGCCTTGGGAGCTCAGCAGGGGACGCCGAGTCCCTGCAGGCAACTGAATCCACTCAATAAAATTTTATGAAGTCCTAATCTGGTCCTTGAGCAGGACCTCAAAGGACACTGGATCTTTCGCCCTCCCCCATCCGTAGGAGGGAAAGTCCTCTGATCCTCCCCCTGTGACACAGTTCTGCTTCAGCAGCTAGCCCTGCTCTCCTGGGAGCCTGGGAGCCTGGCAATTAGACACTTGTCCTGGGCTGAGAACCACCTTGACAGAGCTGTCCTGCCGTGGCTGAGCAGGGCCTAGTGCTTGCTCGAGGCTTTCCAGGATCAGAGTGTTCTCTCACCAGGGCCCTGTTGTCAATGAACGCAGTAAAATGACAACTGCACACCCCACAGCCCGAAAACAGCCGTGTCCAGGGCGCACAAGATGAGTTATCTAATTTGGGACCACAGGGAAAGAGAACCTTGAGACCGAGTCTAGCGCCTGTGTCCCAGGCAACGCCGCTTCCATCAGGGAGATGAGAGCGGGGCTGGCAGGTGGCCAGTCCCTGGATCTCTAGGCTGAGCTCCAGATGGGCAAACAGGGCAGGTCGGTGTCTAAGAGGTAAATGTCAGGTCACGGAGGGCAGGGACGCTTGGGAGATGATGAACTGTGCACGGTGGCCCCGACCACACAGAGCGGCGGCCTGTCACACTTTCAACTGCTCCCGGGGAGTGTAAATCTCTGCTGTGTATGTCTGAGGTCTAGGGTGCCCCGCTGCTCTACGGGAAGATGGCTCAGTGCCCAGCTCCTGTGGACATGTTTGGGAATCTGTGTTCCTTCTGGGATTCTTGTGTTCTTGAGCCCTGGCCTGGCTAACTGTGGTAGTGTGGTGGGGCAGCCTTTGAGAGATATGGAAGAGGGAGCAATCAGTGTTAACATCTGAGGGAAACTGAGGTGCTGGGGTGATCCCTTAGGAGACAGGACTATCTCCAGGAACTGGTCATAGCCTCAAACCATAGCCATGGCAAACCTTTCCCTCTACGTTTCTGGGAAGGGCAAACGCCAAGCAACCGTGATAGTTGCCGTTAACCCAACACACCTTGTGCATGAAGACGCTACAGAGGTGGGGCTAAGGTGCCACTCACCAGCCCAGAACCCCCTTGCCCTGTTGCACAGCGGCGTCTGCACAGGCCAAAGCCTGCAGCCAGGGAGCCCAGGTTTGAGAACCCCAGCCTACCCTGGGTCTTCCTCAGTGTACCCAAATCCCAGAGTGAGGAGCAGCCCCTCCACACAGGGGACACTTGTGCTCCAGCACCCTCATCCTCCTGCTTCCCAGACCTGCCTCATTTCATGACCACCACCCCCCCCCCCGTCCCTAGTGCTGTGGCTCCAAACTTGGGGGTCTGCAGGGAAACTCTGAGCATATTGTGACTCGCTCTCTGAAAGTTTGAAACATGGCTCACGCCATCTGTAAAATGTCTATTTTCTTCAATCCTAGAAGTCGCTACTAGAAAAAAAAAAACAACCTATGAATGAGAGGTCACTATTGTTTGGGGTGAGAAAGAGAGGTGGAGGGAGGGAGAGGAAGAAAGAAAGAAAGGGAGAGAGAGAGAGACGGGGACCGAACATAAGAAGGAGAGAGGAAGATGATGAAGAGGATGCCTCAGTGGGTCATGCGACCTCCAGGACAGCATCTGATGACATCCTGCATGTCCATCACCTTAAGAAAGACAGAGCCACCTCATCACACCTGACAGTCCTTAGTCTCCCGATTCTGGTAATCCAGCCCCAGGCAATCATGTGTCTGATGGTCATCACCATGGGTCTGCTTACGAGCTTCATGTAAGTGGCCACCGTGTGTGTTTTTGTACCTGGATCCTTGTGATCAACAGACTTATTGTGAGACCAGGCGGCCACTGGGTGGATCTGAACTCCACCTTCACGGCTCATGCTCCACAGCGTTTACTGTGCTCCTGCTGACTGACACCTGGGTCCTTTCCAGGTTCCGCGGTTATGAAAGGCTGTTGGAGACACCCGCACAAGTCTTTGCAGACTCCTGTAATTCTTTCTCTTGGGCATGGGGAAATGTCTAGGAGCAGCTTGGCTGAGTTACTAATCTCATGTTTTCCTTTTCCTTCTCTCAGGACCTTTCGTATCAGTGACTGCAGGACTTACATGCAAAGGCAAAGGTGTCCAACCCACCGCCCAAGGAATCCTGGGAATGTAGCCCAAAATAAAACCATAAACTTGCTTAAAACATTGTAGCTTTTATTTTGTTTTTGTAACTTTGTTTGTTTTTTAACCTCCATTGCTCATTCTCAAGTGAGGGATGACAATGTGTCTCAGGGAAGCCAGTGTAACTTGTTCACAAGCCACCAAACTATTTTTCAAAGGGACCTTCCCAGTGGGCCACTCCTGCACGGGGGTGGGAGCCCTGTTCTCCACCAGCTACACTTGGCGTCATATCCTTCCGTTCTCTAGTACCCTCAAGAGTGACAAGTAGCATCTTCCACCACTGTGGGTCCCACTTCCAAGTTCCTCATGGTTTCTGTTGTCCACCAACTTTGCATGTGAAGAGCGTCAGACAGCATTGTGTCTGTGCGTTGTTCCTTGTCCTTTCGGTCCCGGTCCGGTTAGGTCTTTGTTCTTCTGGCAGTGAGATCTGTGGGCTGTGGGAACTTCCTCAACTGTGTCTTCTGAAGACTAGAAGGTTTTGTTTGTTAACTTGCTTTTCTCTTTAAGAAGTCGTTCCCTGTCCCAGATCAAGGTGCTGCTCCTGAGCTGAGCAGTTGGCTTAGTACAGCGGACAAAGCCTTTGTCCTGTAAGCATGAGGACTGGAATTGAGATCGCCAGAACCCACATGGAAGCTGAGCAGGTGTGAGGGTCTCCAGGATCCCTGTCCTCGGCAGGCAGAGGCAGGATTGCCCAAGCGAGCTGGCCCCATAGACTGCCTGGAGCAAAGAAGCTCAATAAATAAAGCGATAAGAAAGACACCCAACAGAAACCATGGGCCTCCAACACACCACACACACACACACACACACACACACACACACACAGGCATGTGCACACATACACTTGTACACAAACATGCAGATATGTCATACACCTATACACAGGAAAAAATTTTCAAATCTCCCTTTCTGTAACCATTTCCTCAAATTGAAACATTCTCTTCTAGAGGGAAGGAGAAAAAAAGACTAGTGGGATCCAGGGAGTAAACAAAACTCAGGAGGCTCAGGAAGCTCCTGAAACTTGGACGCTTCACCAAGCCCCTCCCTAGTTACAGAAGCGGCGAGCGCCGAGTGCGTGCTAAGTAGACTCTTCCAGAAGCCACCTGCATCTGACCTTGGCTGAGTAACTAATCTCATGTTTTCCTTTTACTTCTCTCAGGACCTTTCCTGTATAAGTGACTGCAGGACTTACATGCAAAGGCAAAGGTGCCCAACCCACCGCCCAAGGAATCCTGGGAATGTAGCCCAAAATAAAATCATAAACTTGCTTAAAACATTGTAGCTTGCTGGGCAGTGGTGGCACACGCCTGTAATCCCAGCACTCGGGAGGCAGAGGCAGGCAGATTTCTGAGTTTGAGGCCAGCCTGGTCTACAGAGTGAGTTCCAGGACAGCCAGGGCTACACAGAGAATCCCTCAGAAAAAACAAAACAAAACAAAACAAAACAAAACAAAAAAACACATTGTAGCTTTTGTTTTGTTTTTGTAACTGTTTTTTAACCTGGATTGCATGTTCTCAAGTGAGGGATGACAATGTGTCTCAGGGAAGCCAGTGTAACTTGTTCACAAGCCACCAAACTGTTTTTCAAAGGGAACTTCAGAAAGCCCCAAATGCAGATTTCTGAGTTTTCACAGAGTTGGACTGGACATTTTGGTGACGCAACCTCATTTAAGTCATTCATGCGCCAATAAGACCAGCAAACTTGTGGCTCACGAAGGTAGACCTGGGTGCAATCATCTCTTTGGACTGTTGCCAATGTCCTACCTGGGATGAACAGACACTTGTTCCTGTGTCCCCAGAAAGGTCAAGTAACACATGTTTTCCCTCCCTGGAAACTCTACATCATTAGCGCTCAGGTTTACATATAAAATCCATCTCAGAACGCTGCAGGCCAGGGCTTGTTTTCACTCCACATTTGTCTCAGCATCACTGGTGATCTGATGGGCTTTCCACTCCACAGGGAGTGGCAGGGCATCGGTCTCAAGACCAACTGACGGCATGAGCGTGGGTCTATTTCTGGACGATGATTCTGTTCCACTCAGCAATGCCTACACTTGAACCTAAACGCACTGTGCTGGATGCGGAGCTTCAGGGTGTATTCTGATATTGGACAATTTCCTCCAACTCGATTCTCTTTCAGAATTTTGCTTTTCCTACTTTGGATTCTTTTCATTTCCAGATAAAATCTGAAAGTTTCTACACAGACATGTCCTGCGACTTTGATTAAGTGACAATGAATCTGAAGTCCAATTAGCAAGAAATTGACTCTTCACCAGCATCAGCTCTGTAACAGTATTGATCTGTTGCCATGCCAACCTCGCCTTCAGTGATACCATCCTGTTTGTTTACATTTTCAAGTTCCCTTGTAATGATGTTTAAAATAATAAAACCTCCTTTAATTAAATTTAATGAATCTAGCGTAGCTTTTCATATATTCCTAGCATTTAATTTTCAGTGTTATCATGATTGTCTCTTGGCTTTCATGTCTCTGTTGTTTCCCCCCACATGGTAAGAAGCTGGATCTTCTGTATTGATGTTGAATTCAGCGTCCCACGAAACCCACTCCTTACTTCCAGTGATTGTTTCATAGATTCCTTAAGATTTTCTGGAAAAAAAAGAAAAAGAAAAAGAAAAAGAAAAAGGAAAAGAAAAAGAAAAAGAAAAGCCATATCTGACAGGAGAAGGGAATAGGGTCATAATGAGACCGTGTGCATCATACACATGGATAATAATATCAGAAAGCAGACTGCAGAGGTAGCTTAGTGACAAACACTGGCTGATCTTGCAGAGGACCTGGGTTTGGTTCTCAGCACCCACGCTGCAGCTCACAACATCTGTAATTCAAGTTCTAGGTCTGATGCCCTCTTCTGGCCTCCTTAAGTACTGCATGAATATGGTGCATATGCAGTCAAGACCCTCCTACATATACAATAAAAAGAAATAAAAATATATGAATCTACAATTCACCTTTGCCAAGAAAGAAGAAGGAGGAGCCCGCAGCGGTGAATAGGGACTTCTTACAACTATCTCTCTAACCTCTAAGTCTTCAGTTCCTTTCCCCGTCTTGACTTTCCCACAGCCCCCAGCACTGGTGGACCTCAGGGGCAGGTTGCTTGCTTGCCCACTGCAAGGATGATGTCTGTTGTTTCTAGATGCCCTCTACTGTTTGCAGCCTGTGTCGAGGTTGTTTGTCTGTTTTCATTTGGGCCTTGATGTGTACTTTTTTTTGCCAACTGTTTTCTGCATCCCTATTTGAGATTTTGGGTATAGTTGTTACCTTTCTATTTAGTGTGACAAAGTGCCTGGCAAAACCCACTTAAGAGTGGTGGGATTTGTTCGGGTTTGAGAGTACAATCCAAGACACAGAAGGCATGGCATCAGGAGTGGGAGTTAGCTGGCCACATTGTATCCACAGGCAGGTGCAGATGTATTCACAGAGGCACAGATGACTGCTGGTTCCAGGCTCACTCTCTGACCTGTGTTTTGTTTATTTGTTGGATGTGTGGGTAGGTGGTGTCTGACATTAACTGTCAATTTGACACAGCCTAGAATCTTTCTTTCTTTTATTTTTTTTTATTTTCTATTTTTTTATTTTTTTAGCCCTGGCTGTCCTGGAACTTACTCTGTGTGGATCAGGCTGGTCTCGAACTCAGAAATCCGCCTGCCCCTGCTTCCTAAGTGCTCTAATTAAAGGCGTGCCTAGAATCATTTTTAAAAGGAGTCTTGATAGTGTAACTGTCTTTATCATATTCATGAGGAATTGTCTTGATTATCTTCATTGATGTCAGGGGTCTCAGCTCACTGTGGGCAGCATCATTTCCTAGGCAAGTGGTCACAGGCTGTATAAGAAAAGTCAGCTGAGCATGGACCTGTGATTGAGACAGCAAGCAGGATTCCTCCAGGATTTCTGATTCAGGAACCAGCTTGTGTCCCAGCCCTGACTTCCCTCAGTAATGACAATGACCTGGAAATACAAGCCAGATGTAACATTTCCTCCCCTAGATGGCTTTTGGCCAGAATGTTCTATGACAACAACAGAAAGCAACTGTTGCAGTCTCCTTACTGGGTTTTGCTAACATGGAAAGTAGAAAGGAGAGTGCCCACCCTGTTTTCTGATGAGTGTGCGCACACTTGCTGCTGGGTAGATCTCAACTGAGAAACACAGTCCACTGTTGCCCTGAAGGTTCCTGTCTTAACGCACTGTTTTGAAGTCTGTATTCTGCGTCTTCATCTCCTTCATGATCCCATGCTCTCCTCTAGCCTTCTTTAGAGTTAACTTGCTTTTCCCCCATCAGTGTAATTTCTTCACACTATGTGTGACAGTGCGTCTGAGTATGTATGTGAACCACCACTCCCTAGTCTGGGCTAATGTAGTCACATTGTTTATCTACATATGTTCTTAGTGAAAAATTTTTGGTTGAAACACTTGTAGTTTTTAAAACTGACAAAGGAAAGAAGACAATACATTATATTGTATTGTATTGTCATGACTTTTGCTTTAGTCAATTTTGATCCTATTGATTCTTTGCTCCAGGGCGCTGGGAGAGGGCTTGGTGGGTAAAGTGCTTGCTGATAAGCATGAGGTCGTAGACCCATGTCAGTAGGGTGTGGTAGCATGCACCTGTAATCCAAGTGTTCCTGCAGTGAGACGAGAGGCAGAGGAGGGAATTCCCAGAAGCCCACAGGTAGCCTGCTAATGCAGAAATGAAAACAAAATGACTCTCCTCCGACAAGGTAAAAGGCAAGGACCAATGTCTAAGTTTATCTTCTGAGCTCTACACAGGCACTAGAACACATGTATACCTACAATCACACATACATGCATGCACATGCACCACACACATGCACACATCATATACACACACACTCACATACATGTACACCATCATTAACATGCACACACACATACACACACATGCTTTCACACATGCCACATACATGCACACACATCATATACACACACTTATGCACACATCATATACACACATACATATATATACATGCATACATTCAGACACATGCGTGCATCATATATACACAACATGCAAGCACATGCACACATACTCACACACCTCATATACACACATAAAGCAAAATATAAAAATATATACTAGACATCCTTTGGAGTATTTCCTGTCAACCAGGTAGCCCTCCTGTGTGTATGATGCATGTATACTGTAATCCAAGTAGCATGCCTGCCTGCCAAGGAAGAATCATGTAGGCTCATTTTCTTGAAAGTACCTTGAAAAGCCTCTATTCTGATGGATAGTTCGGCTGGGTATAAAATCCTGGAGAAATTTCTTCTCTCTTCAGCCCTTGAAGATGTTGGTCTCAGACACCACCACTTCCCAGCACCCATGAGCTCCCTGTGCCTTCTGTCCCCCTTGCCTCATCTCAGGATTGGCTCTTAGTGGTTTTTTGTTTTGTTTTGGTTTTTTGTTATTTATTGGTTTTGATTGTTGTTTCTTTCTTTCTCTCTTTCTTTCTTTCTTTCTTTCTTTCTTTCTTTCTTTCTTGTTTTTTAGTTTGCATTACCCACTTGTGTGTTTTCTTGGGTTTCATCATGTTTGAAATTCTGTAAGCTTCTTGAGGCTATTGATCTTTGCATCAGACCCAGGAATTTTTATCATTAAAAACAAAAGTCATCATTTTACATGATTCTGTCTTCACTGTCTGTGATGGTGAATCTTGATTGACAACATTTCAGGGCTTAGATCCTGTGGAAATACTCTGAATATGTCCATGAGACTGTTTTCAGAAATGTTGAACTTCATAGGGAAGACACACTTAGCAGTGGCCATCTTTCCATGGACTAGGGTCCCACACTGAATACTCTGAGCACTGGTCTCTGTCTCCCTCTGCTTCCTGGCTGCAGATGATATGGGACAGCCCCCTCCAGCTGCACCTGCCTCTCCATCACAAACCAGACCCTCAAAACACGATGCAGGTTAGACTCATTTTCTGTTTCTTTTGTGGGTCATCTTGTCACAGCAATGAGAAAGTGAGGGCCACACGCTATTGGACTTCCCATGAACTGCTTCTTCATGGGAACACACTGCCCCACCTGTCACATTCTTACAAACTCGAGTATGCTGACTTTTGTGTTCTCTGTACTGGTGCACACTTTAGTGATCTCAGGCACGTCCTGCATCTCCATTTAGTTCTTTTGCATATTTTTCACTTCCCTGTGGAGTTTGCCATTCATCTAATCATTCAGGCTATGGTTTCTTTCTTCTTTTAATGAATGATCCACCTTTGCTGTTATCATGTTTCTTTCTGTCCTTAAATATCCTGGACTCTTTCAGGATGGCTCCCCCTCTGTGGTTTCTATATAGCATTATTTCTGACAGTGAGGCCTCACTTCTATCTTCTGAACAGATCAGTGTTTTCTACCTGCTTCTAACTTTAAACTCTGTTCCACCATGGGATTTAGCTCCAGTATCCAGTATTCACTATTTCCACCTCTCGGCTGTGGCTCCATAGTTATGTTAAGAGTGTTCCCAGATATTAAAGAGCCTTTACTGAATGTCTTAGTATCTTATTAGAAACGATCTTTTAAATGTCCTGCGTAATGTACACCTGTTTAGATGCTATGTTAGGACCTGTTGAAGTTCTGTTATGAATGAGCACATTGCATTATGTTAATTACCTTTCCCGTTTTCAACAACCCTATCATATTTCTTCCTTGCCACGCTAACCCTAACTGAAACACAGCTGGGTTTTAATTGCTGCTGTTTCTGGTTGGGATTTGCATGCATTTGAATGCTCTATAGCAGAACTTGCCAGGGCCCATTCCCCAGAGCCCCCCCCCCCCTTCCAGAAATGCTTCCAGGTAGAAAGTCTTCTTTGTTCAGACAAACCAGATTGGGAGCCTCACAGATTGGGACCCTCCTGCTAGACCCACAGTGCACATCAGCATGTGACAGTCTTTAGGTCTTGGAGTGAGGACAGTGCTGAGTCCCTTCAGACTCCTTTGCAAGTTGACTGCGACAGTGGAACCTCTTCTTTTTTCCACAATGTCTGTTGTTGCCGCTTGAAGAATGCACAGCAAATCACAACGCATGGTCAGCTTTCGGTTTCAGATTTTCCTTTCTCTTACGAAATTAATTATCCAATATTCCAAGTTTAAAAAAATTAACTGTATTCAGAGAATGCAACACAACTCAATCCAAAGAGCGTGTGCCGAGCTCCCATAAAACCCTTGACTTGACCCCCGGTGTGGCATGAACCGGATGCGACACTGTGTTCCTGCAAGCCTAGCACTTGGGGGCTGGAAGCAGGAGGACTAACGGTTGAAGTTCATTGTTGGATCTATAGCAAGTTCAGGGCCAGCCCGGGCTACCAGACTCCTGTCTCAAAACAAACAAACAAACAAACAAACAAACACCAGCAAAGTGAAAATGTGCTTTTCAAAGTGCTCATCCTTCTGTGTTTCCAAAGCTCAACAGAGATAGCCTGAGCCCAGAAACTCTTTGAGAGGTAATTCTTTTCTACTTAAAAAGAAATTATTTTCCAGCAATAAGAGTTTCTTCATGCCGGATGCCAACTTAGACAATTTATGCGCTTTTATTCAGATTTATTAGCATACAACCATGCAAGTAATGCCTTGCTCATTCCCTAAATTGCCTCCTTCGTGTCTTATGCAATTTAGCATTTTGTTTAATGGCTGTTTCGTGTAGTAACTGGATCAGGGTCTAGATGCTGTTGGGCTCCTCATATACTTAGCTCTCGATTTATTTATCAGGCCTCCGTTTTGTTTTTCCTAATTTAATAACTTCTGTTATCGGCTCTCCTTTGGACTTCTTTAGAACTGCATTTTAAAACCCTCATTGACTTGAAGACCGTGACTGGTTTTCCCCGTGTTTGATGACGAATGCCTTTGAAGACGGTGTTTCATCTCAGAGGAGCATTCTAGAAAAACTCCTTTCTTTATTTTCATGATTTTTCTAATATCCTAGAGCTTAAATTTTATTTCTCTTTCAGTCTCCCTCGCCTGTTTGTAGGAATGCTTTTTAATTACCAGTTGGGAAGGATCTTTAACTTAAACCTTTGTTAATAATTTATAATTTTCTTGCTTTGAGATGAAAGGCACTCATACAAATTTGTCTATTTGTACATATTACAACTATATGTATAATGTATACATTCATTTGCCTGAAATCTGCCACCACTTGAAATATTATTTTAATTATCCAAATACAAGCATATGCAAGCCAACACAACTCCTGACCCCATCCCATGCTCTTGTGTCCTTGTGAGAGGAAAATCAGGCCTGGAGCCAAATGAGGTAATCTCGGAACAACAGAGATGTGTTGCTTTCTTACCACTGTGAAGGCTCAGAGTCTAAGATGCCAGCAGGTTCCACCCGTGTTGACCCGGTGCTGCGGGAGATCACCAGCCTGGCTACAAGAACATCAACCCCGCTCAAAGACTGAGCCCTCGGGCCTTTGTCTGTCCACAGGCCTACCTCTGAGTGTGATCACATTAGTGGTTCTGGCATGCGGATTTCAGAAGGGCCACCACCCTCAGACATCCCATGGTGAGTGTGCTGTCTTTGGGACACTCTTCTGCGTGCTGGCGCGGAGACATGTCATTTTGTCTTGCCCACAGTTGAGCCACTGCACGAATGGCGATGCAGTGTGGTGTATTTGCTCCACAAATGCTGCATCCACGACGACCCTTCCCAGTTTCCTCGCATCTGTGTTACTCTTCCCAGTATGGACCAGCATCCCTGGTTTCGACAAACAGTAATTGATTCATTCTCCCTACATGTGGACGGTTTAGTTTTTTAGGATTTTGTTTGTGTACAATGTTGTCATGGGCATTCTCATACATGTCTCCCTATCTTCATCTGCTGGGTTTTCCTAATTAACTTTTTTTTTTTTTTGGACAAACATCCCATGAATGGAAAAGCAAGCAAACCATAAATATGGTATTCACAGAATATTCAGGAAATGAGACTCAGGGGTCAGCGTACAGCCTCTCTTACCCTCCTTCCACTGGTCACCACGCACCCTCCAGAGCCACATGCAGACCCAGGCCTGACTACAGTCCCAGAATCCCTGAACAACTGCCACCTTAATCTCCTGCAAGGGAAGTGTTCACACCAACTCTATCGGGTGGGCTGTGTGGGGAGGAGGGCGCTCATTCAGACCTTTAAAGAGGCGAGTGTGTTCGTGTGTGTTTGCAGTCCATCCTTGTCTGATCTGCCGCACGCGCTGTGAGGCTGTTCCACACAGCCCAGGTTCCTGCTGCCGCCGGCAGGCGCTTACTCGGGTTCTGTCAACAGTACTCCCCTGATATCTCTGCGTCCACTTCGGTTAGGTCTACACCTCAGAGCCTAAGTGCTGTGTGAAGTGTTAGCAGTTCCTGACATTTGTGCCAACTTACACGGTGGCCACTGGTGCGAGCATTCCATTTGGTGGCTCTGATGGTTTTCATGCTGAGATTGCTTTGTGTGTCGTATTTCAATACTCTTCATAGCCTTACCTGTGGAAGTATAAGGCGCCCTTCCTTGCATTTATTGGCCACTTGCCACAAGATAGGGTCATCAGAAAGGAGGGAACTTGATGGAGAAAAATGTCTCCATAAGATTGGGCTTTAGGCAAGTTGTAGGACATTTTATTAATCAGTGATCAATGGAGGAGGACCCAGCCTCTTGTGGGTGGTGCCATTCCTGGGCTGGTGGTCCTGGTTCTATAAGAACACTCCTCCATGGCCTCCGCATCCACTTCTGCTTCCAGGTTCCAACCCCGTTTGAGTTCTTGTTCTGACTCCCCCAATGCTGAACAACATAGAAGTCTAAGCCAGACAATCCCTTCACAGTGACCCTAAACGAGACAGATGCGCTGTCCTCGGAAGGTCTGCTTAAATCTCCCCCTCCTGGGGTTATCTGCCCTCTGGATGGCCTGCAGCGGTTCCGACACATTCTGAGCCCACGTGCTAAGTCACCCCTTCTACTTGTGCCCTGTATTAATGAAGTCTTTACATGGTCAGGAATGTTAATTTGAATGTGGCTCAATTATTGAATCTTAGTGGTTAATGATCCTGAATTTTTCATCCAATAAGCATTTGTCTACTCTGGGCCACACTGAAACATTATGCTTTTCTCTAATTTGTTTGTTTGCTTGCTTGCTTGCAACACTTGTGGTTAGACCTGCCATTTATCTAGAATTGATTTTTGAAGATTTCAATTTAAAAAAAATTATAGAATATATTTCTAATCATGTTCATCCCCTTCCCCCAACTCCTTCAAGGTCCCCCCAGTTCCCACTCACTACCCAACCCCACGTTCTTTCTCTTCCTTAAAAAAAAAAAAAAAAACACAACCCCAAACAAACAAAAAACACAAAACTGAAACAGACAAACTAAGACAAGAAAATTTCGTAAGACAAAAATACATAAACAAAACAAAAAGCACACAGAAATCCCCTGTCTGTTGGGTTGGCTGATCCTTCTATTCCTGCGGCCTGCCTTGGAGGTTGATAAACCCAGTAACTCTCCATTAGAGAAAAGTGATTCTCCCTTTCTCAGCAGGTACCGATTCAAATTCTTGGTTAGGAGCGGGACTTTGTGCCCACTCCCTTTCCAGTGCTGACTGTTGCCTAGTTGAAGCTGTGCTGGTGTTGCATCTGCTGTCATAGTCTCTGGGTGCATATGCGCATCCGTCCCTTCGGATCTGAAAGACCTGACAGTGTTGATAGAGACGCCCCACTTATGCCTGATTGCCCCAAAGACTTTTGCTCTCCACACACTGCCCGGTTGTGGGACCCTGCACTATTTCCCAGCTACTGCAAGAAGCTTCTCTGGCGGTGGCGGAGCAAGGCGCTGGTCTACAGATACAACAGAGCATCGTTTAGCCATTCTGCTGCTAAGTTCCTTGAGCAGAATGACAGCACCATGTTTTCCCCCAGACCCATGACCTATCTCCTCCCAGGCTACTTTACTTCTTGGTCTTATTTTCAGTCTCATGAAGAGGGACTTGTATCCACTTTTTAAAAAGATTTTGGTTACCCCCATGTGACGGTTTGTATAAGCTCGGCCCAGGGAGTGGCCCTATTAGGAGGTGTGGCCCTGTTGGAGTAGGTGTGGCCTTGTTGGAGTGGGTGTGGCCTTGTTGGAGTAGGTGCATCACTGTGGGAGTGGGCTTTAAGACCCTCATCCTAGCTGCCTGGAAGTCAGTATTCTGCTAGCAGCCTTCAGATGAAGATGGAGAACTCTCAGCTCCTCCTGCACCATGCCTGCTTGGATGATGCCATGGTCCCACCTTGAGGAAAATGGACTGACCCATTGAACCTGTAAGCCAGCACCAATTAAATGTTGTCCTTATAAGAGTCGCCTTGGCCATGGTGTCTGTTCACAGCGGTAAAACCCAAACTAAGACAGTGACCTTTGTGTCTCCATCACACCAGCATATCTTGTAGGCACTGTTGTAGGTCTCAGGGCTTACAGCTGGGTCCTTTGGTAGTGTGTATAGTACCTACCAGTACCATAAACGTTATCCAGTTAGAAATGAGACTTCTAGTTCATAGAAGAGCTGTTCAGAAAGAACCAGTTTGGCTTCTCTATGCTTGATGACATAAGTTAAGCCGCATCTTACTTATTGTCTAATCTAGGATAGCCTGACAATCACGTTGTATAGGGTAGCCAATACCCTTAGCAATGGCCCATGATGCTTGAGGGTGAGAGCTATGGAATCCTTTTGGCTAATGACTCAGTAAGATGTAGCCATTCCTGGACCTGGAGGTTTCACTTGGTGCCTGTCTTAGTTAGGGTTTTACTACTGTGAATAGACACCATGACCAATGCAAGTTTTCTTAAAGACAACATTGAATTGGGGCTGGCTTACAGGTTCAGAGGTTCAGTCCATTTTCATCAAGGCAGAAGCACGGCAGTATCCAGGCAGGCATGGTGCAGGAGGAGCTGGGAGTTCTTCATCTTTATCCAAAGGAAGCCAGGAACAGACTGGGCATGCTCAGGCATCTAGGAGGAAGATCTCTAAGCCCACCCCACAGTGACACACTTCCTCCAACAAGGCCATACCTTCTAACAGTGCCACTCCCTGGGATGAGCATATACAAACCATCACAGTGGCATAAGATGTCTAGCTGGGGTAATCTCCCTGTTATATTGTGACTCAATTAAAATTCAAATTATATACACATATATATTCCCTTTTATGTCTTTATAGTACTTTATTCTATTGTTCCTTTCCTTCAAAGATCTCCTCCTGTCCCCTTGTACACTGCGAGCTACCTAACCTCTGTGGTTATTCTTATTGAAGCATACATATCTAAAGCTAACATCCACAGATATGAGAAAATAGTCACGATTTTCCCCTTTGGTCTGGGTTGCCTTTGTTAGCATGATTGTTTCTAGCTCTATCCATTTACCTGGAGAGCTCGTTGCCTCATTTTCTTAACATTTGAATAGCATCACATTGTGTTAATGTACATCTTCATTATCCATCTGTCTGTGGATGGACATTTAGGCTGCTTTCAATTTCTGGCTATTCTGAATAGAGCAGCGAAGAACACGGATAAGCAAGTTTCGCGGTCCCACTATGAAGAGTCCTCTGGGTGTGTGCTCCGGAGAGGCGTTCCTGGACGCGGATGCAGCTTCCCGAGGTGACACACTGCTCCCCACTGTGGCCGTCCCAGTTTTCTCTCATTCCCTTTCCCTGCATCCTCTCCGGCACGTGCTGTCATTGTTTTAATGATCTTGGCATTCTGGCTGGGGTAAGATGAAATCTCAGAGTAGTTTTAATTTTAATTTCCCTGATAGCTAAGGATGTTGAACACTTAGTGTTCCTAGGCCAATTGTGTTTCATCTTTTGAGAACTCTGTCAAGTTCAGTACCATATGGGTTGTTTGTTTTCTTGATGTTCAGCTTTTGATTTCTCCTTACATTCCAGATACTCACCTTCAGTCAGGTGTACCTGATAAGGAGCTTTTCGAATTCTGCAGGCCATCTTAGAGACATTTCCCAGGTTCCTGGGGTCCCACATGCTAGCTGCTGACCTTAGTGGCTGTGCAGACAGTGTCCTGTTCATAAAGTCCTTTCCTGTGCCAATGAGCTCAAGACTAGTCCCCTCTTTCTCGGGGTGCCTGGTCTCATGTTAAGTTCCTTGCTCCATTTGGAGTTGAAACTTTGTGCAGGATGATAGATGAGGATTTAATTTCACTCTTTTGAGTATAACCATTCAGTCTGGCCAGCACCATTTGTGGGAGATGCTGTCTTTGCTCCAGTGTGTATTTCCAGCTTCTTTGTCAAAAATCAGGTATCCATAGGTGTGTGGATTTATTTCTGTACCTTCGATTCTGCCCCATTGATCAATGTGTCTGTTTTTACGCCTGTGTCACGCTGGGTTTAGTACTCTAGCTTCATGGTATGGCTTGAGATCCGAGACAGTGGTGCTTCGTGCAGTGCCTTTATTAGCTGGGATTGTTTCAGCAATCCTGAGCTTTCTGTGCTTCCATATAAAGTTGAAGTTTATATTTCCAGTTTCTGTGAGGAATTACGTTGGGGTTTTTATGGGGATTGCATTAGTTCTGTAGATTGCTTTTGATAGGATGGCAATTTCTCACAGTTTCAACCCAACAAATCCATGGGTGTCGGAAATCTTTCCATCTTCTGGTTGTCTTCTTCAATTTCTTTCTTCAATGACTCAAATTTTTTTTACCATTCACTTACTTTTTTTTTTTTTTGAGGTTATTGTGAAAGGTACTGTTCCTGATTTCTTTCTTAGTCTGTTTCTCATTCGTATACAGGAAGGCTGCTGGTTTTTGTGTTAATACCAAATCAGTATCCTGCGACTTTGTTGAACGTGTCTTCCAGCTTCGGTAGTTTCCCAGTGGAGTTTTGTTGTTGTTGTTGTTGTTGTTGTTGTTGTTAAATCATTTATGTATACTATCATATCATCTCCAAATAAAGAAACTTTGCCTGCTTTCTTCTTATCTGCTTCTTCATTTGTCTTATTGCTCTAGTTACGGCTTCAAGTCCAGACTGAACGGATACGGAGAGGGGGAGCATCCTTGTCCTTTTCCTTCTTGTACTTCTAGTCTCTCTAGGACTTTTATGAAGAAGGATGTTGGATTTTGTCAGAGGCCGTCTCTGCAGCTAATGAGATGATGATGATGTGGTTTTTGTTTTTCTGTTTATGTAGTAGATTGTGTTCATGGTTTATGTACGCTGAACCATTTCTCCATCTCTCAGATGCAGCCTACTTGCTCATGATGGATAATCTCTTTGTTGTGCTCTTGGATTTGATTTGCAAGTATTTTATTGAGCTTGTTGTTGTTGTTGTTGTTGTTGTGTGTCTATGTCATAAGGAATATTGGTCTGTAATTGTCTTTCTTTCTTGGGTCTTTGTGTGGTCTTGGTGTCAGGGTAATAATGGCTTCATAGAAAGAATTAAGAAATCCTTCCTCAGTTTCTGCTCTGTGGAATAATTTGAGGAGCATTTGCATTCTTCTTTGGCGATTAGGCTAAATCCAAGTGGCCCTGAACTTTTTCTGGTTTGCTGAATTACTGCTTTGATTTTACTAGGGGTCTATCAAGTTGCTTATTTCATGTTACCTTAAGTTTGATGGGACATATCTATCGAGACATTCATCCATTTGTTCTAGATTTTTCGGTGTGGTGAAGTACAGATTTTTAAAGTCTGTCCTGATTTTCTTGGTAACTGTTGTACTGTCTCCTTTCCCATGTCTAATTAACTTGGATCTTTTTCTCTGCCTTTGGGTTGACTTGTCTGAGGGTTTGTCAATCTTGCTGATTTTCTCAAAGAACCAACTCCTTGTTTCTTTGATTCTCTGTTTTTGTTGTTTCTTTTTCACTGATTTCAGCCTTGAGTTTGATTATGTCTTCTCATCTTTCTGTGTATGGTTACTTCTTGTTTTTTTTTTCCCCAAGTTTCCAAGTGTCACTAGGTTATTAATTAACATGAGCTATTTCTCCATGTTGTCTTTTGTAGACACTTCAGAACTCAACCTCTTAGAAGTGGGACTTGGGTGTGCTGAATTTTCACTGATTTTAGTTGATTTCACGTTCATTCAGTAGTGAGTTGCTCACTTTCCTTGAGTTTGGATCCGTTCTGTCATTTCTATTGTCGTTAGTATCCAGCCTTCATCATGGTGGTCAGGGAGGATGCAGGTCTTTTTTTTTTTTTTTTTTTTTCTTGGTTTGATTTTGGTTTTGGTTGGGTTTATACCCCACCTCCTCTTTTGACCAACTCTTGTAGAATTATCAATTACTTGTGTCCTCTTGGGTGTGGTTAACCTCTTCAGACTGAAGCTCACTTTCTAGTACCTTCTGTAGAGCTGGGTTAGTAGACCAGGAATTGCTTAGATTTGTTTTTAAACATGGAAAGACTCTTCATTAGCCCTCTATTGTGATTGAAGGTTTGCCAGGAATAGTAACCTGGACTGGCATCTGTGGCCTCGCAGAGTTTGTAGAACATCTGCACAGGCCCTTCTGTCTTCCCGAGTCTCCGTTGAGAACTGTGTTAATCTAACGAGTCTGCCTTTATGTGTGACTTGGTCTTTTCTCTTGCGGCCTTTCTATACATTCAGCGTTTTGACTGTCATGTGTCATGTAGCATCTCTTCCAACCCTGTCCATTTGGTGTTCTGCCGGCTTCTTGTACCTTGACAGGCACCTTCTCCTTTAGACTGGGGACTTCTGCTATTTTGTTAAAAATAGTTTCTGTGCCTTGTTCCTAAGTCTCTTCTTACTTGGTACTATTACTTGTAGGTGTTGGTCCCAGATGTCCTTGAAGTTTCATGGTTGGAATTTTTAGACTCAGCATTGCCTTTGAGCGAACCACCCCCTATTTCTTCTTCTACCTTGTTTGCAGCACCACAAATGCCTTCAAATCTTTTACTCTGTTTGGGGGAGGGGCCTTACCTCTGAGATCTTTGTTCCACACCCTGAGCTTTTCATTTCCAGGTTTGATTTTGGTTCAGGTTTGCTTTGCTTTAGTGATTCTACTTCTTCGTTAATTCTACTTTAATGTTGTGAATAGTTTTCATTATTTAATTTAAGCTGTTTTTTCCAGAGTCTTCATTAAGGACTTTGTTCATATGCTCTTGAATGTCCTTAAACATACCCACGATTGCTGTTTTGAAGTCTTCCTCCTGTGCTTTGGCCAAATTGCTTTCCTCTGGGCTGGAGCAGGGTTTCTGGCTTCTAGAGGAAGCATGTTGTCTCTGATGTGCATGTCTGTGTTTTTGTACCTGGGTCTGAGCATTGGGGTTATGACATTCGGGGTGTTTCTTGGTGTAGCTCCCTGGTCTCATCATTGTGGTTGGGTATTCCGGTTTTTTTGGTTTCTCTTGCACAATCTCAGTCCTAGCCTAGTATGGTAGCTGTTGGGTCCCTGGTAGAGAGGAATTCTGCAGGCCAATGAGAAGTCACAGCGCAATGGTGGTAGGTGAGAAGGAAATGCTGAGAAAAAGGAACCACCACAAAGAAATTGGGGGACCCTGAGTCTGGACCAAGCAGCCGAGCCTGGAATTGATTTTTATAAGGTCAAAGGTAAAGGGCAAAACATGTCTTTCCAGGTGACTGCTTTGCTAGCCCAGCAGCATTTGTAGGGAAGCCGGCCACTGCCTTCTTCTCCAGCTGTGACAAAATAGACAAAAGCAGGGTAAGAAAGGATGGGCTCTTGTGTTTCGCACTAAGGGTGCAGACCTGCAGGGCAGGGGGCTGGAGGCAGGGGCGTGGCTGCAGAGGCTGGAGGCAGGGGCGTGGCTGCAGAGGCTGGGAGCAGCTTCTCGCAGTCAGGAAGCAGAGAGCAAGAACACCCACGATCAGCTCACTTTCTTTCTTCGATTGGTGTAGGACTCGAACCCTCGGACAGTGCCACCCACATTTAAGGTGGGTTTCCCTCAGCTGAACCTTTCTTTCACCCCCTCACAGACATTTGCTGCCTACCTGATTCTCGCAGTGTCAAGTTGTCAGTCAGGATTAACTATCACACACACACACACACACACACACACACACACACGGGAGGCTGTTCAGGAAGGTGGTCCATCATCCTGACACTTACCACACTGCAGAGTCTATTTTTGTGGCTTTTTTTTTTAGAACAATGCTGTCATCTTCAGGGCAGATCTTGCCACCTCTTCCCGCGTTTATTCCGAGGTGTTCCTATTTCCAGTGCTTTTGCAAACAGTCGCTTTCACCTGGTCATCTTCCAATTGTTGTCCCAGTGCCTCAGGCTGCAGGGGCTGCTGCCTCTGAATGTGCCTCTGGCTGAGAGTTCCACCGACTCACTGGGGTGTCTCCAGTGGTGATCGCGTGGTTTCTTTCCTACGTGCTCCCGTGTTGGTTGGGCCTGGATGTGTTTACTGGAGAACCACACTGTTGAATGGAAATGGATATGGATTGCGCACACCCCGCCCCCTTCCTAATTGTGCAGCTCTGCGCTTCCGTCGGCATTCAGTGCATCTTCATCATTTGCACGCTTGTGTGCACACACTCATGTGCATGTGTGCACTCACATGTGGAGACCAGAGAACAACTTTGGGTACTGTCCTAAAGTTGTCAACTTTTTTGTCAGAGATGGAGTCTCTCATGGGCCCGAAGCCTGCAAAGTACGCTAGACAGGCTTCCGGTGGGCCCTAGGGATCTGCCCGTCTCTGCCTGCCTGGGCTGGGATTAAAGTGTGCCCCATCTACACCTGACTTTTTTATGTGGATTTTTAGAATCAAATTCAGATCCCTCAACTTGCAAGGCAAACGCTTTACCAGCTCAGCCTCCTCTCCGCCCTCCCCCCATTCCATCATTTCAAGTCAAATAAAAGGCATTTTTTCCAACTGTTGAATGTTCTTACTGTTTTAGTCAACAAATCTGTTCGATCCTGCCATTGTTACAATGACTTCACGAGGTGTGTCCTTCATATCCTTGGCTTTGATCCTATTGATCTGCTCTGTGTTCTTAGGATAACCCCTCCCACCTCTGTGCATCGCACCTCTAGGCACCTCGTGGCTCTGTCCGCCAGTACTTTCCTGTCCGTGTTCATAAAGGTTGGGTTTTATCCTCCTTTCTCCCAGGGTCTGTGGCAGCCGAGGATCAGGGTGGGGCTGGCTTTGCCGCACGAGCCTGGTCCTGTGTCGCTCTCCCTGCTCTGGGGCTGTTTGCATAAATCATTTATCAGCAACTGGGGAAACACACTGATATAAATAACCGACCGAGATTTGAGTTTTGCTGGTGGAAATCACTTTAATAACAGACCCTATTTTAAAAACATTAAAGTAATTGTAATAAGTCGTGTCCATCAATGTTGATAATCTGTGGCTTTAGGCAGAGGGGAATCTGCCTGTTTAAGTTACCACGTTTATTAAAGTTATGAAGCGTGCCCTCACCGTTCTAATGCCTTTGCAAAAAGAAAAAATCTCTGAGATCACTTTTCTGTGTCTCCTCCCCCCACCCCCCCGGATCACTTTGGTTAGAGACACAGACATTTTATGAATGCTTTTAAAGAAGCGGAAGTCAGCAGTAGATCTCCCTCGCACACCTTCAGCGCTCTTCCACTGATTCCAAGCTTTATCTCTTTTTTCCTGCGGAGAGTGGGGTTGGAGACAGGGTTTCTCTGTATAGCCCTGGCTGTCCTGGAACTCACTCTGTAGACCAGGCTGGCCTCGAACTCAGAAATCTGCCTGCCTCTGCCTCCCAAGCATGGAATTAAAGGCACCACCACCTGGCTAGTTTTATCTCATTCTGTCTGCTTTCAGCAGCTTCTGCCTTTCCCAGCCTCAATACCCAGGAGCTTGGGCTGTCAATGTCCTCTTCACTGTAGACATCAGCAGTCCCAGACTCGATTCCCCTTCTTGTCCTGAGGTACTGGAGGTCCTGTGGTTTCAGAACAACCAACCGGGAGTCCTCTGATTCCTTTGCATTCTCTCTGTGACTTGATTCACAGGTATTAGGCATAATTTCCAAGCAGCCAGGCCTCGCCTAGTTATATTTAGGTTAGTGTATATAGCTTAATTCCGAGACAGCCAGAGACCCCATCGAGAGCCGCCGTGGCCTTCAGAGCTGAGGAGACAGACCAGCTCCATGCGGTGGCACCTGGCTCTGGCGGCCTCCCACACGCTGAAAGGCTGTGCTGCTGAGCCGGGTGCAGTGGTCTGTATCACTTGCCAATTAGGTCAGGCTGTCAGCTGCGACACTCCGATTCTACCTCCTCACGGACGAGTTTGCTAACGACATCAGCCTCCGAGAGGCGAGTCAGTCTCCGGGTTCTGGGAGAGACCAGGGGGGCTTCTCTCTTCTGTCAGGCGTCTCGGCTTCTGTTTCCACAACCTTCCCATTCTTGGCGCTCTCTTGGGGCCCCTCAAAGCTCCGACTGGGTGGCACACACCTGTGCCCACCCTCCTGACCTCAGCTGACTCTTGCCAGCTCTGCCTGGTCCGTGATCACACGTCCTGTGGTTCCTCCCTTGCTTTTCCTTCAGCCTGTGTTGATGCCTCTAGACTAGGGAAGCATCACTTTAGGCGCCTTACACTTGGGTTTTATTTCTCTCATTTCGCCCGGCTTTATTAGCCCTCTCCCTGGGCCGCGGGCCCGCTCCGGGCAGCTTCGCTTCTGAAGGTTTTGGTCTTAACTGTCATCTCGCATCTGCTTTCTGTTTGACTCACCGATTCATGTTCCGTTTCCTCTCGCCTCCTGGCTTCTTTGAGATTAATGGGATCTTTCTGCCGCCCCGCTCTCCCTGTCCTAACTTGCTAACTCTAACACTTTCGAGATTTGGGGCGGTTATCCGGCGCTCTCGGTGCTCACCCTCCGCTAATGTGCGGCAGCCCAGTGTGAATGCAGACCTGGCCGGTGTCCAAGGCTGCTGGAGCGTCCCAACAGTTAGCGCCACTCACCCCACTCTCTCCTCCACCACAGCCATGTTTCACGTGCGGGTAACAGATCGGTCTCCCAGCCTCCCCCATTGTTGGGTGGCACACATGCAAGGCCTGACTCTGGACAGATGCACCTTCTCCATTCTCGTGACATCTCCCGTTTCTACTGGGGATTACTGCCTTCCATTGGAAGAAATGCTTTTAGGATCTCAGGAGCGTGAGCCTGTGGTGGTGGATTCCGGAAAGCTGCTTTGCCTGGAGCGGCTCCCCTGACGGGGGACTCCGACAGGCGAGCATTTTTATTCCGGCACTTTAGGCTGTCACCCTGCCAGCTTGCAGCTTCCTTCCCTCCTCCCTTCTCAGTGAGAGTTCAGCTTTCAGTCTTGCTTTTGCCTTTGAAAAATAACAATGTATCATTTTCTTGTGTCTTTTTTTACAGTCCCTACCCCCACCCCACATAGGGGTTCAGACCCAGGGCTCAGCACAAAGCAGGCAGTCTAAGCTCGCTCTCCTTTCGCTTCCAGTGGGTTTTTCCAGAAGGTATCTGGGTGTGGTTTCCTTTGTTTCAATCTTGCTTGGGCTTGCAGATCTTCCCACATCTGTAAGCCATGCCGTCTCTTGGTTTTAGACGATCTCAATGGTTAGTCCTCAAACACAGCGTCAGCACTTCCTCTGCTTCCCCCGGCAGAGCTGCAGTTCCACCTGCCCACGTGGCAGGGCCGCGTTCCCTGGCAAGCCACTCTGCTCAGCTCCCTTATGTGCTCAAGTTCTGACCTTGGTTTGTATCCCCAGTCTTTAGCCCAGAGTGCTACTACATCTGAAACAATGTTGCTCGGATCCGCAGTTAAGTCCTTGACTCCTTAGGAGCTGATCCCGTAGCAGGTGTGATCCAGGTCTGATTTCATTCCTCTGTACACAAGCATCCAGCTTTCCCGGCAGCGTTGGTTGAGAAGCCTCACCCTCCACCAACCTTAGCGCATCTGTGTGGTTCCTTCTAGACCGACTGACATTCCAATGTCTGCATCTCTTTTGTTTTGTTTTGTTTTGTTTTGTTTTGTTTTGTTTTGTTTTGTTTTTCAAGCTAATACCATGCCGTTTGATGACTAGAACTTTGTACCATAGTCTAAAGTCAGAAGAAATGTCTCCTTCTCTATTCTTTGGGCTTTCTGGGGGCGGGGGAGGGGGAGCTGTTTGGAGTGTATTTGGTTCTGTGGTTGTGGTGTGTCTGTACATAGTTGGGGATTGTTTGTTCTAGTTTTCTGAGTCCCTTGGGCACTGTTATGGGGACCATTGCATTGAATTCACAGATCGCATCGGACAGTGTGTGTGTTTCAGCAGCACCGAGTCTTGTAGCCCTGGAGTGGGATATTTCCCTTTCCTCCGTGGGCTGTTCCACTTCTGCCCACTTGCTTCATTCCTTTTGTTTTTCGGTCGTTCACTTCTTTAACTAAATTGCTCCTGATTGCTTTGCTATTGATACAGCAATTTAAAATGACCTTTATTTTGCCCAGTTCTTTTTCACCTAGGTCACTGCCGGCAGGTGGAAGAGCCACCGTCAGGTCGGATCTGTGCCCTGTGGCTTTGCTGGGTTTTTTACTTGCAATCATCTTGAGTAATATTTTCAAGGGATTCTGTATAGATGTGACCACACTGTTGTCTTTGAAAACTAACGTCATTACTTACCCTTTCTGGCTTGGGTCTCTGCATCTCTATCTCACAGGACTTCCACTGTCGAGTAAGTGTGACCTGGAGCAAGTGTGACCTGGAGTAACTGTGACCTGGAGTTCTTGTCAGGTTCTGGCTCCCAGCTTTCTGTGCTCTGCGTAACAGAGTGACACAGCTTGCAAGGCCAAGCTTTCACTGGTCCTCAGACACGTTTCCCTTATGCCTACTTTGTGCTGATGCTGCCTTCCATCAAGGTCTCCCCCGTGTCTATGGAGACCATCATGGTTTTATCATCTCTTCGATAGATGGGGTGCACTGTATTTGTTGATTGGTATATGCTTAGCCATCCTTGTGTAGAACCATGGAATTACTAAGGAGAAAATGTAAGGGTGTCAAGACACTAGTTCAAGCAATGTCTCTTTGATGGTGGCCCCAAGAGCAGATCGGATGGACAATCTGGATCACGTCAAATGGCAAAGCCTCCGTACCGCAAAGGAAACGACCAACAGTGTGAAAAGACCATCCTGCAAACGGAGAGAAAACGCCAGTCAGACACATCTGATGATGATTAATACCAGAACATGTGAAGAATAAAATATCGTAATAGCAATAAAAGCCCATTTGAAAACGGGCAATAATCCCAAATGGGTGACCAACAGGTACCTTAAAAAAAATATGTTCAATATTAGAGAAACAATCCAAAACTACAATGAGTTAGCCCCCTGTACTGGCTGTAAGGCATTTTCTCAATTAGTGATCAAGGTGGGGAAGAGACCCTTGTGGGTGGTGCCATCCCTGGGCTGGTAGTCCTGGGTTCTATAAGAGAGCAAGCTGAGTGAACCAGGGGAAGCAAGCCAGTAAGGAACATCCCTCCATGGCTTCTGCATCAGCTCCTGCCTTAAAATTTCTGCCCTGTGTGAGTTCCAGTCCTGACTTTTCTTGGTGGTGAACAGCAATGTGGAAGTGTGAGCTGAATATAAGCCTTTCCTCTTCAACTTGCTTCTTGGTCATGATGTTTGTGCAGAAATACAAACCCTGACTAAGATACTCTGCCCCGGGTTAGGATGACTGTCATTGGTAAGACAAAAGTTGAGACATGACAGCAAAGGTGTGGGGAAGGGAGTTCCTGCACTCTCTGGGTGGGCATGCGAGTTGGCACAGCCACTACGGCAAACAGCAAGGAGCTTGCTTGAAAAATTAGCACCCGAGCAGCACGGGATCCAGCAACCCCATAGAGGGTGACATCCAGAGGAAAGCCACACCTGAGACGCCCGTGCCACCGAGTTTAGGGCTGCATGCTCGCATCAGCCTAGCAAGGGAGAGAGCCCAAGTATCCATCAACTCCTAAACATGTGGGAGAAGTATTAAAAAGTAGAGCGGGCACACTGCCATGCCTGGGCCTCTGTGCCCGCCCCTGGCCAGCTGTGCACTGGCGGGAAATGCCCGACCTGTTTTTATCTCCTGGAGATTCTGACTCTGAACTCCACAGTCTCTCCACCCAGCTTACCAGGTTCCCACTAGAGAGTCACTACCACACCAATCCTGTGCTTCAAATCCCCCATGGCCTTTGTGGAGAACCTCAGGAAAACCTACGCTTGGCTGTTGTACCTTTCTCTCTTGAACCCAGAGGATCCGCTCATGAAGGAAGACACAACACAAACTTAGTTCAGAAACAATGTAACTCAATCTCTGGACGCAACAACTACAACCTAGCCTTGTAGGCCTTGTTAAAATCTGATCCCTCTGGTGGCGCCTCCTGTGGCGAATGCTTGCGGGTCCACCATGATACTAGGAAACTCTAGCAGCTACATCTTACCCCTCTGCTGTCCGGTTCCAAAGAGGACTAACTCTCTCCTGCTTCCTCTCTTCCTCCATCCAACCCAGAAGTCCTGCCTTCTGGCCCAGTGATTGGCTCCTTTATTCATTAGGGGATTGGTTCACAAGAACAGCACCAGACCCACCCACAACATAAATAGATTAAAAAAAAAAAAACATAGTACCTAGAATGGGATGCTACTCACCACAGAGAAAGCATGAGATCCTGTCATGTGGACGATGTGGATGGAATTATGGGTCATTATGTCAAATGAAGGTGTTGAGAGACAAGCCCTATATGATCTCACCCAAACAGAACGCTGAAAAGCCCGTCTCATAGTCTCATGATGTCATAGAAATTGAGAGAAGCAGTTCCCGCAGGCTGGAGTATGGAGAGGGGTGCATGTTGGGGGGGAAAGGGGGTGGGGAGGCAAGGGGGTGGGGGTGGGCAAGGGGGTGGAGGTGGGCAAGGGGGTGGGGGGGCAAGGGGTGCGGGTGGGGCAGGGTTGGGGAGAGGAGGTTGGCCAGTGGATGTGAAGTCACAGTCAAGCCAAAAAATAAGTTCTGGGATTGCCCAGCATGGTCGACACATAGCAGTCCTGTCCTGCCCGTGTCCCCAAACCTAGAGTGAAGGGTTTTGAATGTTTCTGCCACAGAGAAGCAATGAACTTTAGAGGAGGTAAAAATGCGTATGCAGATTTGAACCTCACACAATGTGCACATATGTCAGAACACCATAGGATAGTCTACAGATATGTATAGTCTCTATGTGTCAAAACGTAAAATCTTAAGCAATGCTGTTGAATCCATTTACTGCATTTCTCCCGCTCCCTCACTCCTTCCCTGTCTTTTGTGACAAAGCCTCCCTATGGAGCTCAGGCTGGCCTTGAACTCCAGCCTCCCTCGTGCTGAGAGCGCAGGTGTGTGCGCTGCCATGCCCACACCATTGGGTCTCTTGTTTTATAATTTCCATTTAGAATTTTTTTTATAGATTCAATTTCTTTGGTAAATGCTTCTCCCTCTGTGCATTTCCTCACCTTTGCCTCTCTCCCCTTGCTGGCTATTTTAGGATCCTTGTGGAGGAGTTCCAAACGCGAGTCACTGTGCCCCTGCTCCCCGTGTTTCCCATCTGCCCCTGCTGTGTGGATCTTGGCATCCTGGCGTGGTTGCTACTGGCAGCTGGATGCGAGGTTTAACCAAACATTACAGAAGTTATCTGCTTTGTCTCTGCCGGGAGATGTGGCCCTGCCTCTGATGGTACATGAATGGGTGACCACCAGGTCCAAGAAGGGCTGTGCGGACTGGTGAGCCGGGGTAGGGAAGCAGGCCTTCCGGGGCCTGCACTGGCATCTTTCCAGCAAGGACGTGGTTTCGGTGGGTTCCTACTCTGCTCTTCAGGGGTCTGGGGCTTTGAGTATCTTCCATACTGTGCGGTTTGAGAGTCTGAGGAACAGGAGCGAGGAACCTGTCGCCAGCTTATGTGACTCAGGCTGACCCTGTCTGCAGTCGGGACCATGGTGAAAGCTCTCTCCTCCTGTCTACTCTGGGTCGTAGACAGGAGCCTGAGCCTACAGCTCCAGGCAGGCCAGGGAGAGACACCGACAGAGCACACTCACACCTCTCTGGTCTCCCCTGGCCCTTAACCTGCCTAGCTTTCCCTTTGCACTCATCAGGAGCTGCTCGCAGGAAGCCAGAGGCTGAGAGGGTGTCTGCAGGCTCGCACATCTGCCACCGAAAGCCATATAGGGACTTCTAAAGCGTCCTCTGTATAGGTCACAGAGGGTTGGGTGTGCCATGGTCTCCTGAGCTCCAAGTCATGGCAGCAGGACACTCATTGGCTCACTTCATGTCACCATGGCCGGCTGCATGTCCATGGCATGTTCATGGCATGTCCGTGGCATGTTCATGGCATGTCCATGGCATGTCCCTCTCCAGCACCCTAAGGATTCAGCCCTCATTCTGGGCCACTGCTGGTCACAGGAACAGAGGGAAAGGAAAGCCTGGTGGGAACACACAGGGTCATCTCCAAGAGGATGACAGTCACTGCTGCTTAGTGGTCACTGTTCAGAACAAGACGGTGGGCCCTATGGAGGGCCAGGGTCTGGAATCCACACCCTCCCCTGTGTCACCTTGTGTGTTAGAACACTCATTCTATTGCTAATCTGGTAGTGGGGCAAGGGCTCATTTCTTTAAAAATTGTATTTCCCCGGTGAATGAGATTGACTTTTGATTTGTTCCTTGGACTTATGGGGAACAGGAAGCATTCCTAGACTAGAGATGAATGTGGCCTGCAAAGCACCTACAGCTCTTGGTTCTAGAGGGCCGGCACCTGACACCCTTCCTAATTTTCCACACTTCCTCCCTCACCACGTGCTGACGATGCTTTGCTGAATTTCTATTACAGCCGTGTCCGGAAGGTTTCCTGATGCGTCTAACCGTTTTTCTGTGTGCCTTTGTGCCAGAGGTTGTGCACGTACAGGTCTAAGCTTGACTCGGCTGTGCTAGGCCTGACACCTCTATTAACACACGTGATCTGTGCTGTGAGCAATCTTGACTGCGATTAGCTCCCTCAGTCCTCTGGTCGTTTCCTCTGCGTCCCATCCATCTTTGTGCCTTAGCCATGCGTCAGACGTTATGAAAGTGTCTCCTTTAGACAGCACATGATCCGGACTCTGGTTCCAAATGTGACTTCATTCTGCCCTCCCGGTGCGACTGAGCAGAGCTGGGCTCCACTCGGCACTCCGTGGCCGCGGCGTCTCTAATCCCCACCCATTTCTCTTCTGCCTTTAACCTCAAGTCAGGTAGAAATGCGCTCAAGTCTTTGGTACCAATAGCAGATCAAAGCCAAGTCCCCTCCTGACAACGCTCATGTCCCTGGTGTGTGACCCAGGCTGTGTTTGGATCCTGCCCCTCTCTGTCTTGTCAGGATCTCAGAACCACTCCCCCAACCCCCACCCCCACCCCCGACGCCCAACCATCCACTCCCCTGCACTCAATGCAGGGAGTTGCTCTGATGTCCCCCCTGCCTGTCCTACCTGACCTGCTGCCGGCTGGTCCCTTCCTTCCCCGGGCCGGCTTGCCAGCCCTGGCTCTACACTTCCAGTTAGACCCAAGGCTCCCACTATAGGCCTCTGGCCTTAGCTGTCTGTGGAATGAGCACCGGGGTTCGCAGCCGTCTGTCTGGGGCTCACGTCTGTCTAGACCACGAGCAGCTGGCTCTGCCCCCCACTTGCTCTCTCTCCTCTAAAGCACGGTTCCAACTTGCTTCCTCGGCACGGAGCCCCTGGGAGTTCCTGGGCTGTCGGGAGCACGCTGACTGTGGGCTGTGGGCTGTCAGGCCCCACTCACTGGCTGAGCAGGCTAATTTTAGCCTCCCAGCTCTGTCTCACGCTATCCTGAATCTGAACGCCCTCAAAAACTGTCAAGTGGGGATTTCCTGTGCTAGGTCTTCGGGTGACTTGCTTTGTGTCTGTGCCCTACGAATGAATGACATATCCCACGGTGACATTCGTGGGCGGCGACGTCTCCCGAGGGAACCCCTGCCACCACCTGCACTGTGCCTTTCAGGTCAGCAGAGTTAATTATCTCCAGACCAGGTTCTTGGAAAGGGGGTGGCTCTGTGACAGCCCGGTTTGGAAGGCAGAGGCTGGCGCATGACCACACTGTGACCCACAGGTGAGGCCTCAGCCCGCTCCTCTGTTACCTGGGCGATACACAGCAGAATGAAGACAATAGCAAGCCAAAACCTGCCATGGCTGGACAGTGATTGATTGACAGGTTGACTGGAGTGTGGAGGTCTTGTGGGCATGGGGTCTTTGTCCTGTGTCATTTACAGCCAATGTCACCAGCATCACCCCATCCCACCAGCCCTGCTGCCCTGGGGCGGCAGCAAGTATTTCTCATCACCACAACTGTGTAGGCCTTAACAGGTGCTGCCTCTGCCAGGCTGCACACCCAGCTTTCCATGTCGACTCTCCACACCAGCCGGCATTAGAGACACTGAAGCCCACTGCTGAGTAACAGAGTTGTAGATGTTAGAGCTGGTTCTTCAAGGAAGACCATCAGGAATGACATGATGGCCGTAATTTTGTGGGAATCCTCTTCCACAGAGGGAGAAGCAGGAGGAGGGCAGTCCCTAATCAGTCTGGCATTATGGGAAGGAAGCTCAGGTGGGACACTTTACTTCAAGGCTTACCTACAAGACACCGAGAATGAATCTGTCCCCTTGAGGCCCGTGATGGGACTCACAGGCCCCTCCACTCCTTGTTGCCTATGTAAGTCAGGGATCCGGAGGATCCCAGGGGAGGGGGCACACTGCCGGGGGAGGGGGCACTGGCAGGAAGCCTCCCTGGGAGAGTCACACTCACACTGCACTGGCATGCAGTCCTCTTAAGCGCTGCAGCTCTGGCCTCTGTCGGCTACCCCTACCCACCCCCCACCCCCCACCCCCCACCCCCCACCCCCACCTCCCCACCCCGGACCTTGCCCTGAGCTCTGCACTGCTGACTGAAACTCACTCTGCATTGCCAGGGTTGATAACGGTACCTGGGGTCCTGAGTACTTTGGAAGATGCTTTCTGTGGCTGGACTTGAATGACAGTTTTATTCTTTTCAGAGTGTTCTGGTGGAGAACTCTAGCTAGTCTGCTCTTTCCCCGAGGTACGGTGCTTACTCTTTGTGCCTGGCTATTGGTTGAAGAATCGAGAGTGTGGACTTCCCTTCCTGCTGCCTGGGCTGCCTCCCCCCTCACTCCCCCCACCCCCGACCCCCATTCCAAGACTGTGTATCTGAAGCTCTTTCCCAGCAACCACTGCTAGCTACGTTGGTACATTTTAACCTGATTCTTGAAAAATGAATGCTGCGCATGTGGCCTGCATGCGTGTCAGCGAGCCACAGACCCCATGCAGCCAGAACATGTCAAATCCCCCGGAACTGGAGTTACAGATGGTTGTGAGGCAACAAGTGGCTGTTGGGATTTGAACCCAGGACCCTGGAAGAAAAGCCAGTGCTCTTAGCCACCGAGCCATCTCTCCAGCCTTTCCCCTGCTCTTTAACTTTACCGCTCACCCTCTGGGAGGCTGCTGACTGCGTGAGCACTGCACCTCTGTCTTTGTTTCTTGTTGTTTCTCTGTTCTATTGTTTGTGATGTGCTTCTCAAGCCTGGCCCCACTCCCACTCCAAGTCTTGGGCAAAGTCTGTCTCTCTGGCAGAGTCAAGTGCAGCTTCGGTGTATCATTCGATTTTGCTTTTCTATCCCCTCCTAGATCTCTATGCTGGCACGAGGCCAGCCCGCAAAACACCTACATGGACCGTCCACCTGAGATGCCTATGGCCGCCTAACAGTCACACAGCCCTGTTGCCAACATCAGGACCAGTGTCTGTCCTGCGTCCTCCATCACATACAGCTCCCCCCCCACCCCCGCCCCATGAGCTTCCCTTAACATATCTCCAGGGCTTCACCGATGTCTCCTGGAGTCAGGCAGTAGTGTGCTGCTTTTTAAAGCTTTCCACCCAGCCGCCGCCGGAGCGACCATTGCAAATAGATAAGATACACCACATCCAGCCTCTCCTCACTCTGACTAAAAATAAAGTCCATGTCGTTAGGTACCTCCAACCCAAAGCATCCCTTTTCCTGTCTCAAAGGATGCTGGGAAGCTGCCCCGATGACCCCCGCTGTTTACCACAGCAGTCTTCACGCCTGATACCTCTGAGGCGGCCGTTCACGTAGCATCTGCCCCATCAGAGTCCTCAGCCCCAGTCTGAAGATGCTGTTTGCTTGATGATCTGAGATCGCAGGTTACATAACTCTGGACCACTTCTCAAACATTACCCAGCAGGCCGTTCTCAGCGTATTCTCGAATGTAGATGTTAGCCCCGTTCTTTCCACTAGATGACACGAACCGTTAAATTAGCTTTGTCTGGTGTGGGGCGTTGACTTTCGCTCATCATTTTAGCCTGGGAAGCATCTCCCGACACCAGTGGGAACCTGGGATATAGAACCTTCTGGAGGATTTCGGAGCGTCTCATGCTGTGTTTCTATGATCCTTTCAGAAGCATCTGCTCAGCCAGCACTAAGGCTAGGCAGAGCAGGGCAGAACAGGGCTCAAGTCACAGGAGCAGAACTGGGAAGCCACCATGACTCTAGCCTACCTCCCTGGTTGGGCACAGATGAGGTTGGCTGTTCCTGGATGACTGAGCCACCCACCACCCGCCACCTGCCACCCGCCATCCGCCACCCGCCACCCACCACCCGCCACCCGCCACCATGACCTACAACTTCTCTGCGATGTCAAACAGCTAAGAAGTACTGTCTTCACCTGGAGTCTGGCAGACTAGCCTAGAGCTGAGGTCCAAGAATGTCAGCCTGCGAGGCAGAGACTGAGGGCTGGGCAGGGGCATGGTGGGGTGGGTGGAAGAGAACAGGCTCAGCCAACAGTCAGCCTTGGGACTGTTGGAAGTTTGATGGTGACCAGAGGGGTAGCACTCTGAGCTGGGGGTCTGCAGAGTAAGTGCTGTCTTCCTGCCTCTGCTTCCGAAGCACATACACTTGGGCGTGCACACACGTGTATTTATACAAATGTGGGCATACATAGGTATATGTACATACACTTGTGCATAAACGTGTGTTTATACAAATGTATACATACATAGATACATGCACATACACTTGTTCGTGCACACACACACACACGTGTTTGCACAAATGTGTGCATACATAGATACATGCACATTCACTTGTTCCTGCACACACACGTGTTTGCACAAATGTGTGCATACATAGATACAGGAACATACGTCCACGCACATCCATAGGGAAGATGGGTCAGGGGTTCCGGAAGAATGCTGGACCCTGGCTATGCCATTGGCTCAGCAGTCAGGGGCTCCTGGCAGCTCAAACTCCCACCTTCTCTTTCTTGGTGCCCTCTTACACTTTGTCTATACAGTGGAAGCACGCGCGCACGCGCACACACACACACACATACACACATACACACATACATGCACACTTACACATACACACACACACACACGCACACACACACACACACACATACACACATACATGCACACTTACACATACACACTTACACATACACACACACACACACACACACACACACACACACACACTCCCAGGTTTCCAGGAGCACAGAAATGATTCTCGAGGTAACTGCCACTTGAGGCACCTCTGCAGGCAGTGTTTCCAGCATGTGTCAGACTGTGCCCAGCTGGTTAAGTAAGGCGGAGACACAGGGGACCATGGCCACAGCTCAGCCCTACCTTTCTTGTTAGGCTGCTACCAGCAGTCTTCCCCCCTCCATCTGTGCCTCAGTTTCCTCACATAGAAGGGCCATCTTGGCTCTGGCTGTGCTTTGGCCTGCAGGCTCTGACTCCACTTGGTTCTCTGGCTGACCGAGCTGCACACGGAGGCAAGGCAGAGGTAGCTGACCAGGGCCGCTGATACTTCCTGCATGCCTGATCCCAAGGTTGAGGCACGAGGAGGAGAAGGCGGAGGGTGTGGCCCAGGCAGCCAAGGAGCCGGGGCTTTCCCACAGCCGGAACAATGCCTGGCAGAGACGGCCCAGGGCCCAGCCGTGCCTTGCAGGCCTGGGAGCCAGTGCGCGTGAAGCTGCCAGGGACAAGAAGAATCTCTCTGGAACGCAAGTGTTGGCACCAGAGTCCCGCCGCGCCTGGAGACAGGTAGGGTGTGGACTCCATTAATGATGCAATCCCAGACACAATTGAGTCTGCGGCTCTCAGCTGGGCTGGGCCAGCTGTGCGGCTGTGGAAGGTTTCGGGGCCAGCCACAGGGAGGTGGGATGTCCCCAGCGTGAATGATCTTCGTTTGACACCGGACCTCTGCTCCTGCCTCAGTTCACTTGACTCTCCCCCCCTGACGGACACTAGTTCTGTTATCCTCAAGCAACAAACAGAAGCAGGACTGGGGGAGGGGCAGGGAGGAGAACGGCTGGACCCCTGGCCGTAGTCCTTCCCTCACTCTGGTAGATGCCTTCTCTTACTAGTCTGAGGCCTTCAAGGTCATTCCAGGAAGATGCTTTCCCTACCCAGCAAACAGAAATCTTACCCCGCATTGACAGGTATGCAGGGCAAAGGGGTTTCCGTGAACCCCGTTAGTTCCACGTGAGACGAGACGAGAAGACCTTGATCCTCCCACCTTGGTTGACAATAACTGAAGCAGACAGGTGCTTGCTGGGGGCAGGGGGGGTGGACCTCCCCACTTTACACCCCGACCACCAAGGCGGTCCTCCAAGTGCCTGCAAACAGCTACCCTTCCCCTTGCCTGGGAAGTAAACCCCGAGAGAGTGTTTCCATAAAGCCAATGGGCTGTGACTGCACACAAGCAAAACTGCCGTGAAACGTTACTGCCCTGAAATACAGCGGCGCAGGATGGCACTGGGTGGCGGGCAGCCAGCTGTAGGAGCAGATGCTTCCGCAAGGACTGGGCCAGCCCCCGCTGAGTAGACACTGGGTGCCTCGGCTGCTCCCCCATCCCCTTCAGTTACTTTTGAGTTCATCGTTTTGAAGTCACAGCTGCTGACATCCACAGTTTCTGAACCACACAGGCGACAGTGACTCGGGGAGCTGGAGGCAACTCCAGAAGCCGTGCGGGAATCGTCCTCTCCCCCCCCCCCCGTGGGTGCTCCCAGCAGACCACGCCCCTTGACACACACAGGTGAGGAGGATGTGCTCTCACGTGGGGGCTGTGGGCACAGGTGCCGGATTCTGCAGCTATTCAGTCTGGATAAACGGAACCCAGACTGGCACCTCATACCTGACGCCCTCGGGATTGTTCTCGGAACACCAGAAACACCGATACGGAGCTCTGGCCCTGTGTGCTCAGGCATGACATGGCATGACTGACTCCAGCATGACATGACTCCACCAGCATACAGGAAGGTGACCACTCAACACCACGTATCATGGGACAAGGCCTTTCTGTCACCTACCACATAGGCCAAGTATTCCAAGGACATCTTGGACCTGTAAGTGTTCATGGAAGAGCCTGGCCCCTGGGGCTGTAGGCTCTCTCTCCTCAGCCTTCTAAGGGCTGGCTCTGAGGCCCTGCGGAGCATGGTGGTCTACATAGCGAGGCTCAGAACCCCCGCCTACAAGGTGAAGAGCATACCTATGAGGTGAGCCAGCCACTGCCAGCAGCGGGACCTCAGTCCCAGCAGGTGCCAGAGAGCTTACAGCTGGCAGGAAGGCCCAGGAAAGCATGTGCTAAAGCACACACACTGTTACCTTGCCTGAGCTATGGTCTGCGCAGAGGCTATCAGGTGTCAGACTAAGCCCCAGGAAAACTAAGGCCCAAGGGCCAGCCCTGAGGAGATGGGCCGGGACTAGGTCCGCTCTTCTTGAGAGCCCCACTGTCCCTTTGCACAGTGAGGCTGACAGGGGCATCAGGCTTGCTGGCTCCTCTTCCGGGATCGCAGTGCCATCCTCCTCCCTAGAGCAGAGGGGCTGAGAGGCGAGAGTCAGAGGCTCTGAGACCCCCTGAGCAAGGCGTGCGCTCTGTCCGTCTTCAGAGCCCACCATAGATGGCCCCTGCCCCATCCTTGGTCCCACATGGAGGACTGAAGATGACGAATTAGAGCAAACTGGAAGCTCTCTGGGGCGACCCTGCTGCTCCTCCGCAGTCAGCTTGGGTGGAGCGTGGGGTCACCTCTTCTCCGGGCATGTTGGTGTAGGTGACCAGGCTGAGGTGCGATCAGGCCAGGCATGAAGGTCAGGGTCCATAGCAGTCTTCTCTCAAGTCCCCAGCCAGTGTATGGCACCAGGCACCGGGCGCCAGGCCGGTGAGGATCCTGGGAATTCAGACATACAAGCCTTGGACTAAGCAAGGCAGAGCTCACGCTGTGACCCCACAGGAGAGCCCGTGCGCCTTGTGCCTAGATGTTGCAAGGCCTGGTTGGCACTAATTTATTGCAAATTGTTTGGAGAAAGTCAGTTTAATTAAAATCTAAATGAAGCTCCCGGGAGGCCCCTCCCCCGCCCTGCTGGGCGTGATGAGAAGGCGCGGGCGGGCAGCATCTCACCGTTCAGCCGCACTCGTGTTTTTTGTCATCACAAAGCCCCGAGATAATAAAATTTATTCATAGAATTCACACTCCAGTGGTGTAAATAAATGCGGGGCCGAGGTACACAGAGAATAGTGCAGAATCCCAAACCGGAACCAGGCGCCAACCCCGTGACCATTTCCTTCCCATTGTAAATCAAAGCACAGTGCAGCCTCCCCAAGATTGATCCAGATTTGCCTTAAATAATGGTCTATGGAAGCATTGCTCTTGGCTTGTTTTGGAGTGGACACTATTGTCGGAAAACAGGGGGTACTCCTGGAGCCCCCAGCCTGTGCCCAGACCAGAGGAAGCCCGGAAGAGCCTGGGGCCCTTGCCGCTCGCACGCCACAGACAAGCCTTGTGCTCTATGGGGCCTCAGTTCCCACCCTTGTAGTAGGAAGTCCCTGGGCTGGCTGATTCTGCCGGTCCATCTCAGGGAAGTCCTCTTTCCTCGAGGACCCAGCCAGCCCGCCCTTGGCTGGTCAGTTGGCCAGGCCCTTGGCAACTGCAGCTGTCCATCAGAGAGAGGAGAGTTACCATGGCTACTCCAGGCCGTCTCAAAGTCCTAAGGTAGTCTCAAGTGGATGAGACCCTGCAGACGCCCAGGCCTAGTCATTTGCTCTAGACCCCAAGTAACCACGGCAGAGTCTGTGCTGCAAACTGTGTCACAGGTGGAGACTGATGGGCGTGGTCTGAGGCTAGAGGATCCCGCCAGCCCTGGGAATTTACTAACCACTCCTTCTCTCTGCTCCAGTGGCTGATACTGCCGAAGGGGGGTGGGGTGGGGGTGGGAACACTTCATCCCAGCATATCAGAGGCTCAGCTTCCAATCACCCTTCAGACAGGAGTGGAACAAGATGTCACTTGCGAACCGCACAGCGCACAGCATCTCCACAGCCACTGCGCTCCCAGCCCTGAGGACTCCCCACGGGCCAGGCACGCTGCCCCACACCCTCCCCTTCCAGAGCTGGGCGGCCTCCCCTCCCCAGGCGCCTTCCCCAAGCACCCGCTGCACCTGTCGCCCTCACTGGAGCTGCAGTTAAACACACTTCGGGGCTTTTATCATGGCCTTCTCCAGTGTTATGATAAATAATTGAAACTAAACCACATGTGTCAAAATAAACGACCCTCTTGCAGAGGGGAATGAATCTCTACAGCCTGAGCTATCTTTCTCGTGAGATGCCATAAAGTGGGACATTCACCAACGAACAGACCTGGCATCCAGGCTGAGAGAGAGAAGCTCAGGTCTCCTGCTGGGGGAGAGTAGCTGAAAGTACATCTTAGGGAGCTGTGACCCCCCACCCCCATCCTGTGACTTCATCTATGCTCCAGCTAAAAGGCCAGGTTCAGGTAATGTCACTGCTCATGGCTGTCTCCTGCTCTTTCCCCCATGGGTACCAAGGCTGAGCTCAGCAAATGTCCAGTCATCGGGGTCCTGGGATGGCTGGCTGGCAGTTTTGCACAACCCCAGTGCCATGGCGACTCTGTCCAGGAGCCGGCCACATCTGTCCAAGTAGATAGTGCTGTGAGCTGCTCCTGGGTGTGATTCCAGTGTTGGCAAGGCTGGGGACGGGGAGACGGCCGGGGCCACAGCACGACCACATTCTTGGAGCCTTCCCCAGCCTCTGCTGGGGACCCTGAATGTGGGGGCCCATGCCATCTGAACCTGACAGCATGGCCTGGGCTGCCTCCAGCAGGCAGCTTGCATATCATTATGCCATGATTTACATTTCCAGCCTCGCCAGGTGCTCCCGCCCACGTCGAGTACATGCACCGATTTTTTATGCAAGATTGAACAACTTAACGGCCTGAACAAGTCTGATGACAAGACTTTAATTGCTATTTTTCTCCCTCCATTCCTCAAGAGAGCTATAGGCAGACATTTAGAGAGGTATTTCATAAAACAGAAAAGAAAGCAATTCAGGAAGTTCCTTGTGAATTTGCCTCCGGAGCCCTGTGGTGGCAGGGTGCTTCTGTGAGGGAGACTAGGTGGCTTTGATCCGCATGGCTCCAGGACTTTCCTGGCTTCCTCTGGGGTGCACAGGGATGGGGTGACTTTGGCCTCTAGCTTGCCAGCACCTGGAAGGGAGTCCTGAGAGGGATCTAAGACCCCAATTCCAATCCAATGGCCATCTCCAGAGACCCGAGGCCACCTGTCTACTCCTCACGGGGCCATCCCTCATTCTCCAACAGAGTACACATTCGTTCATTCATACGCTCAGTCACTCATTCATGTACACATCAAACGTCTACACAGGGAACGCTGTGTGCAGGTCTGGGCGATCTGGTCAACAGTTCTCCTGAATGGGTAGTGAGTGGTGGGGGTTTGGGGGATAGATAAGAAACCAGCCTGAGGCCGACATAGTAGATAGAACCAGAGTGACTGGTCTTGGGATGGACTTGGGGCAGGGGACAGCGAGCAGCCGCAGAGAGAACTGGGGATTGAGGACAGTTCCCCACAAGCAGCTGCACATCCCTGGGGGCTTGGGGGCATCCATCCACATGTGCATGCTGGGGACGGTGCAATCAATACCATCAATACTTGACTGCCGTGAAGACGAGGCCAGCGCTGTCCGTGGGAGCACGTTTTGTCTGGAAAAATGCATAAATTCTTGGGTGGGGGATGGAAGAGGGAGGGAGAAAACCAATGATCATAATTTGTCAGCCAAGGATCCCACCTCCCCTTTAGTTCAAGGCATGACAGACACCTGGAAACACAGGAAATGCATTCAGGAGACCAAATGGAAATCAATCCCTCTCTTCACAAATCTGCAGCCCCTGGTAATTCTAAGAAGCCGTCCCGGCTGTGTTCATTGCTCATTCACGACGTGTTCAAAGGACTCCTTGAGGTTAGAATTCTCCTTTTAAGAAATTGCTCAGGGCAGCGAGTTCTCTTGAAGAGCTCCCGGCTGACACCTCTCATTAGCGGCCTCCGAAGGGCTGAGGGCCACTTGGGCTGAGAGCCAGGGCTCAGCCGATCTTTGTCCTGCACAAAGCACGAGATAAAGGGGGGCTGGTGCCAGAACAGAGCCGGGCTGGCGGAGCACAGCTGCCAGGGCCTGCTGGAAAAGGACCCACAGGGCTCAGCGAAACTTTCTACTGGGGATGACCATACGCAGAGGGAAACTGAGTCTGGGGCAGGCCAGGCTACTGTCACCAGATCCTGATCCTCCTTTCCCCAAGGCCTCCTCCTCCTCCACCCACCCACCTCCCCCACCTCCCAGGTATGGGCTGAGTTAGAAGTCTGTCCACTGAGCATTTGTGTGTTTGCCCTGTGGGTGTCCAGTGCCCATCCTGTGATCAGGCTGATGCTGACCCCGAAACTTGACCGAGGATCAGAGCATCCAGTAATTTAAAGAGAAATGACAGGAACCAGGCTCGGTCCAGTCATCCGGGCTCACAGACACATATACAGAATGTACAAATGTGCTCCTGTGATCACACACACACAAGTATACACAGTCACCGAGTGGGCGTGCACATGTGGAGCATGCATACTTACAACTGTTCGTGGCACACTTGGGCGCATACATATGTGCTTACCCACACACGTGTGTGTGTGTGTGTGTGTGTGTGTGTGTGTGTGTCTGTATGTATGTGTGTCTGTGTGTGTGTGTATGTGTGTTTGTGTGTCTGTATGTGTGTGTGTGCGTGTGTGTGTGTGTGTGTGTGTGTATGTGTGTCTGTGTGTGTGTCTGTATGTGTGTGTGTCTGTGTGTGTGTGTGTGTGTCTGTGTGTGTGTGTGTCTGTATGTGTGTGTGTGTGTGTCTGTATGTATGTGTGTGTGTGTCTGTATGTGTGTGTGTGTGCGTGCGTGCGTGCGTGCGTGCGTGCGTGCGTGCGTGTGTGTGTGTGTGTGTGTGTGTGTGTGTGTGTGTATACCAGGGACAGAACAGGCCAGGCTGAAGCAGAGAGCAAGAGGAAGGGTTGGGATGACCCAGAGATTCAAGTCTGAGGGCAGTGGTCAGTGCGGTCCTTGTGGCTCCCAGTCAGTCCACGGAGGCTTAGAGAGGGCCGAGCTTGGCCACAGGCTCTCAGGCCCTGCCGCTGAGGGCTGGGCTGCAGGAAAGGCTGGGGGTGGGGTGAGGGGTGGGTCTCTCTTCACAGCTGCAGCACCCCCACCGCTGCCCTGGCTCCTCCTGGCTGTTCTCCGGGACAGGCTTTTACAGCCCTGAGAGGGCAGGGGCTGGGCCAAGCTGCCATGAAAGGACCTGGTGTGGAGGGACAGGAGGATCCCAGCTCAGCAAAGGAAATATTGAAATTAAATCCTTTCCCGGGGTGGAGGGAGCTTCCGTCCTAATTAAATAGAGGGGACTCCTGGGCCTGCTGTCAGGGCCAGCCTGCTCTGGGAGGGAGGAAGCAGATGCTGTCCTTGGAAGGGGAGGGGAAGGGGCGGTGGGCGGCTGGCCCCTTTGATGCTGATTCCAGGCACACACACTCATCACGTCTAATTAAGGCCGAGCCTGTGCCTCCTGTCCTGAGGCACAAATCCATATTCAAGGGCTGGGTGGGGACCACAGGCAGGCCTATGTGGGCAGCTGTGAAGAGGAACTCCCCCTCCCAACACACACACACACACACACACACACACACACATGCCACATATGTCTCTCCTAAACCTGGCCCACTGTGTGTGTGTGTGTGTGTGTGTGTGTGTGTGTGTGCCTGTGTATACATGTGTGTGCACACACACACACCTCGTATGCCTCTCCTATACCTGGCCCACTAGCTTCTATGTCCAGCATTGTTCTCCCTCAGTCCTCTCTACTGAGGAAGGCCCTGATCCTGGGCTGAAGGTACCAAAGAGCCCCATGCAGAGCCCTAAGGACAAAAGACACCAAGAAGGAACCTTGGAGCTAAGTCCAGAGAAAGGCAGGATAAGCCGTGTTCGAGAGAAAGGGTGTCTCCGACCAGTGTGTGGCCGTAGAAAGGAAGCAGACTCCTGAGCCTGACCGGGCCATGGTGTCCAGGATCCCCAAAGCAAGACCCATCCTGACAGCAAGGTGGAAGCAGAGGATGACTCTGGACTTCTGAAAGAAGCCATGGTCACCCGGAGTCTGTGCCTCTCCGATCAGGCACACTGCACATAGACCAGTGCTGTTTGTCAATTTAGGTCAACTCTGTTCCAACAGGGAAGACGCACGGCTTCCATCGACGTGGTCGTCTGCTTGCTGCACCCAGGGCCTGGCCCTGTGCTGTCCTCAGAACCTGCCACCGTTAGACTTCTTATCTAGGGCCTCCAGTGAGTGCTGTCCTGCCTCTGCCCAGTGCTGTCAGCGTCTGTGGAAAGGTCTGACACAAGTTAACTTGTCTGCTGCAAGAATCCAAACTCTGGGGCTGTTTTTCACGGCTGTTAGTAGCTCGCGGTGGTCTTTGTTCGGGGGGCTAGTATATCTTCTACCAGAGCTGTGCCTCTTCCGGTTGATTTCCCATGGTGTGGCTGAGGTATGGGCAGGCACCACACTGTGTCCCCCTCAGAGTGAATTTACTGAAGCCCTGACCCCCACAGGACAATCTGGAGACAGGGCCTCTGGGGTCGAATGAGGTCACAGGGAAGCTCTAATTTGATAAGACTCTCTGCTCTCCCAGACGCCCTCCCTCCCTTCCTGTCTCTCGCCTCTCATTCTTTTCCATCCTCTCCTTTCCCTGTCCCCCCCTCCCACCCCAGTCAACCGCTCGCCATCCCTTCCCACTGAAGACACAGATAGCCACAAGCCAGGAAGAGGGCCCTCGCGAGATCCCGGGCGGGCTGAGAGCTGAGCCTCGGCCATCCAGGCTCCAAACTGCAAGAGACCCATTTCCACTGTACAAACCTCGCAGCCTGGCGCCTCGTCCGTCAGGTGCTGCTACCACAGAAGAGGTTCCTTCTGGTTACGTGTGCCAACACCAAGTCTGCTCTAGCTGGCACGCCCGGCCTTTCCCTTCCTGTGTGCCCTCTGCACGACCCCATGGAGTCTCACCTCATGCCCTTACAAGTTAATTAGCAGCAGACACCAGGGCACCCTGTGTGGACATCGGCAATTGCTCCTGGATTCTCTTCTTGGTGTCTTAACACTAAGCTCTGGGCACCTTCCTACCACGCCCCACCAGGCCTCTCCAACCTAATGGGCTCTCTGGATAGCGTCTCTAACAGGAGACTTCACAGGGCTCGTTTCTCTTGTCGCCTTGCCTCCCCTGACAGGAATCGCACCCCTGAGCCTGCTGTCCACCAGCCAAAAGGTTCCTGTCTTTTACGGAGGTGTGTGTGTGTGTGTGTGTGTGTGTGTGTGTGTGTGTCTTTTCAGAACAAAGGAAAGCCCGCACTGGTTCTCACAGGATTGAGAGAACACCTGTCAAGGCCACATGCCTGTGATCTTAGTGTTCTGGGGGGCTGAAGAAGGAGGATTACAAGTTCAAGGCCAGCCTAGGCAGTTCGGTGCGATCCTGTCTCAAGAAGGTGAAAGGTAATATGGGAAGAGCTCGGAGGCCGGAGCCCAGGCAGGGCGCGTGTCTAGTGTGCCCGCGGCGCTGGGTCCACTCTCTGCCCCCGAAAAGCAAAACGAAAGCACACAGCTGTGCCGTTGATGCTCACGTGCACATCGGGCTGAACGCCACACCGAGGGCCAACACACCCGCACAGATGCACACCCCGGAAGCAGGGCTGGCTTTGCCAGGATGAGAGCAGCTGCCGCCAGATCGCCATGAGCATCTCCAGGGCCCGGAAGCCCCGTGCACGCCCCAACCCCAGAGGGCGGCCGGCTTGGCCTGGCTTGGGCCGCTCTGTATCAGAGCATACAGGGCAGTCTGTCCGTGGCCTCTGGGCTCCTCAGGTCTTTCTGTGCCTTTCGGCGTCCGCTGAATGCTACACACAGCAGCGTCCCCTTACTCAGGGGCAGCCAGGGGTGTGTCTAGCCCCTGTCCACAGGCACTGAGTATCCCTGGCTCCCGACTACTGAAGGCAGCTCCGACATCTATGAACCGGATGTGTGGCACTCAGTGAGGAGGAGACCCAGCGGTGGGAGCACGGGGCAGTGTCCGCTCGGCTCGGACGAGCGCAGCCTAACCACACAGAGGCCGACGTGACGTGGTCGCTCATGTCTCTGCTGGCAGGTTACATTTTCTCTCCTTTGCCTTTGGACACTCGCCGCAGAGGTCAGGTCACACGGTGTTCACAACTCCAGTCCTCCTGACAACCAACAATGCTAACCCGTTCCCTCCTGACCTGTGGGGGTGCCGGGGTGCCTCCTTTGCTGATTCTAGCTCCCATGTTTTGGATTGACTTGCTTCACCTTTGTTTTAAAGACTGCATTTGGGTCTTGGGGTTTTGTTTTTTTGGGGGGTTTTTGGGGTTTTTGTTTTTTGTTTTTCCGTTCTAAGCATGTGTCTTTTGTCAGGTGGGAGCACCATGTGTCTGATATCTCTGTTCATTTTTTGGTCTCCCTGTGCCTCCGGCTAGCATCTGATCAATCAGCACTCCCATTTGGACAGCACCACAAAATCCTACTCCCTTTCCCCCAGTCTGAGCCTGCTCCATTTTGAGCCATCGCCACACCAGGATGCGCCTGAGCTATGGCCCCGCGTGGAGAGCTCTCTAGCCTTTGTTTCAGCCCCATCTTGACAGGCAGGCCTTTCCTCTCCTGTCTACATCATTGATAAGAGTATCAGACAATGCAGGACTGATGTCAGTCCCCCGTGGCGCTGCAGACCCCCCTCCCCGCAGGGTTACACGGGGCCATTAGCTAACGCCTTTGTCTATAATTATATACAACAGGCCGCATTCACTTAGCGGATCATCTGGGATACACTTCCTATTTCATCCTCGAGACCCGCGCCGCAGCCGCTGCCAACGCCTGCTGAAGTCACCGCAATCACAGGTCCCTCTTCTACAGGCTAAGGACCATGACAAGGAGAGACAAGGAGGTTAGTCTCACACGATCAGCTCTCAGAAGCCAGCATCATCGGGGAAGGGAGGCCTGGGGCGGGGGAAGGGGGTGCCAGCACTGTGTTCTCTCTGCTCTGGGATGAGACGTGTGCTAAGAGCTGATATTTTAAGAAATCGGCAGGGGCCCTTCAAACCAGAGCAGATTTCTCTGACTGAGCTGAGGCAGGTTGCCTAGCAACCAACTCTCATTACGTCATCGCTAGACAGATTCTGAGGACTCCAGAGCCCAAAAATATGAGTATCTGGGGTAGAGGGAAGGTCACACAAGTAGAGAGGACAGGAGGGGCCACTACGGACTGGCCTGGGAAGGCCTGGGAAGCTTCCTGGAGGAGGCGATACTACTAGTGTCCATGCAGACGGTGTTTGGGGCTTGGGATGAGACCCGATGTACCGGCTACTTTTCTAGTTCCTGTGAGGGAATGAATAGTCCATTATTGTGGAGAAGGCATGGCCGGCACAGCGTGAGAGCGCTGAGCACACAGGTCTGCAGTCGGGAGCAGAGAGCGATGAACGCCGGTGCTCAGCTCCCTCTGTCCTCTGGATCCACAGGACCTCAGCCGACGGACGGACGGCGCTGCGGACCTCCAGAGCGGCTCTTCTCACCCCCTCAGCTAAATCTCTCAGGAAATGCCCTCACCGAGCACAGACGTGTCTCCTGGGTAATCCCAAGTGCCGTCAAGTGGGTGCTAAAATGAACCACATCAGCTGGATTCTCCTCTGCGGTGCCTCGGAGACAGAGGGGATCACTGCCTCTAAGCCACAGCCTGGAGGTTCCCAGGACCCGCGAAATCAGACAGCAGCCCCAGGGTCTCAGCTCTGGGGTCCCACACGCTGTCACCGGTGCTGGGGTACCGACTAGGTGCTCTAAGAGGGCTCTGTGCACATGATAGCTCAAGCCCATGTGTCCTCTGCAGCCTTCACACAACGGCACACATCTATCAGGACAGACGGGAGCCTCTCTGCTGTAGATACCTGGTATCCCACAAGCCCCTTCAGCTCCTTAGAGGCGAGGATCCCATCAGGGCCCTGTGGTCACCGCCTTGACTGTGCTTGCCGCCTGCAAGCATAGGGCCCAGGCTTTGCTCTCCTCAGGGTCTGGCGCAGAGGAGGCTTGTCTCTGCGCTGGCCCACACTGCACCCTCTGAGCTGACACAGCTTCAGTCCTGGGCCCTGCATTTTCCAGCCCCACAGCTCCTCTGGCTTCTGTGTCCATGTCTACTGGCTGGACAGGATCACTGTTGTCTAGCCTTGGCTGCCTCATGCCTCCACCTCTAGACACCCCTAGGGGACATTGGCCACACAGGTCTGTAACCAGCAAGCCCTCCTGGCCTGTCAGGCAAGTCCACACGCCCTCTCTGCCACTGTGTCCTCTCCAAGGCAAGCACCTGGGCCTACTGCACACTCAGGAAAGCAAGTTCTCCTCTACTAGCCCAGGTCCTTTGCATATCGGGTCCACAGCTCCGAGTCACTGTCCCCAAAGGTGTCTAGGCTCCAACCCACCTGTGGGTCTGGAGCCTGAGGCAGCAACAGAAAGGCGTGGCTGGACGAGGACCCTGAAATAGGGAGAGACCTAGGTGTGGTCACAGTGTATGGGGAAAGAGGAGGCAGGAGGGTCAGAGTCCTGATGACACAGGCAGGAGCTATCAGAGGACGGACTATCAGAGGACTGGCTTTGAAAATGGGGAAGATGCCAGGCCCCAGAGTGCAGGCGCCTCTAGGAGCAGAAAAGACCAACTGGGAACACCTGAGGCCTGGTCAGGGCCACTAGCTTGGAGCCTTTGGAGATGGGGTGATTTTAAGTTAGAGTGCCGTGGACCTCCGGCTAACTGAGATCCCCTCCACACTGACCTCCACGGGGCCGTCTTGGGACTATGAGCATTTTATCTTGGAGACATCTGTCTAGCAGCCCCTTGAAGAAACAGTGTCTCTGCTTGGGAACACAGAAGACACCTAAACACAAACACAAACAGCTCTTAGACAGGAGACATAGACGCCAGAAGGGGGACACACCCAACAGCCCTGCCCACCCTATCCCATCCTCCTGCCCAGGAGCAGCTGGAGACGGTCTGTGCACTCCCTCATCCCTGTATTCCAGAGAGGGGCTCGGTCAGACTCGCTGTCTGAAGCTGCAGGTTCCACGGAAAGCCTTAATTGACGCAGCAAAACAAACATTTGCCTTGGTGATCCACGCTGAGTTAGACACCCGGCATTATTTTAATTAAGCCTTGTGACTGATGAATCTCAATAAAGCAGCTGTTGTGCAGTATTCAGGTATATAAATAAAAATAACATCAGGCGGGTGGCTGGGTGCAGGCTTTGCACAAGCTGCGTGCCATCGTGAGGGAGCCAATGTGCGCTGCTAGCACCTGGACACGCTGACCTTGGGAAGGGCCGCCCAGCACCCTGGAGGAAGGACTTTCAGGGTTGGGCCTAGAGGTAGACCAGGAGCGCTCGGCAAGTTTAGACCTCAGGTGGTCATGGAGGAAAGGTCACCAAGACTCCCCTGGGAGGAGAATGGGTTGGTGGCCTCATGGGACCCCCACACCACATGCCCTTGGGCCATCACTGGGAGAGCACAGAGATGCCTCTAGCTGGGAGCTTAAGCCCCACCCTCTTCAGTCCTGATACTGCCTGCTCCGCTGCCAGACACCATCTTGGGAAACCCGGATGAGGGGTGGCGGGAGTCTGTAGGAGATAGCTCCAGTGATCCTAGATCCTCGTTCAACCACAGCCACACCCCACACCCCACACCCCACACCCCCACCCCCCGCCAAGACCCCTCCCAGTGGAGTGGGGGTTAGAGGCTTGGGCATCTTCCATTCCGCTCCATTTGTGTGGTCCCTAGTATCCGTCAAGGGCCAGTCTCCCAAGCCCCCTGGATCCTGAGGGGCTCAGGGCCCTGCTCTCCAATGGCATGGCCCACACAGCCTCTCTCCGTGCACTCTAACCGTCTCCAGATGCCTCGAGCTACCTAACTCCGTCACGGACAGCGTGAGGCGCAGGAAACCCACACAGCAGGGCTCCAGTGGCCACAGCAGGCTGTGAGGGGGCAGGACAGGACTCTATGAGGGTCCTCGCTCCCTGCACAGCTGCCAACCGAACCAGCCAGCACAGCCAAGTGGAGGAGGGTCACCCACGGGTAACCTGGTCTCTGGGGTCCAGTCTCCTACACCCACCCCACTGCCAACTCGGCTTTCACACCACCGCGTGCCGTTCTGAGGAAAGCCCTCGGGCTCCTTACGATTCCCCCTCTTTCTCCATCTGGGACTTCATCCCCAGCATCGCCCCCCCCCCCAGAACAGCTTGACGGGCCTCCCTCAATCAGCTCCACCGTTAACTGAGCGGATAATGATCTGCGAAATTGGTGGGAGTTACGTTAAGTAGCTCGGTGGTTAACTCCGACGCTGTTGATATTTCTGCTAAAAAATAATTAAGCCCCTTTCATTGGCTAGATCTCAGCTTACAGTTGTTACGCATCTAATAATTTTATCACAAGTCATTTAACTTGGAATTTTGCTTAAATTCACCGCAACATGCAGCTGTGATAGGCGCCTTCAAAGGAGCACGGGTTAGCATGAAGGGTTGATGCTGTGCCCATTAGAAGCCATTACCCAGGGCCTCCTAGACTGTCCCGTGTGATGTCCTATGGTGAAGGATCACAGAGTTAGCAGTCCTCCCTGAAGGTCTTACACTGGCCACCAGCTTGGCCAAGCCATGCAGTGGGTCCTCCCGTCAACAGAATCCTCCTCACTACATGTCAACCTGTCCCTGAGGAACTGTGTCTCTTCTGTCCCTGGCTCATGTCCTCGTGGTGAGTTTACCTTGCAAATCAGACCCCCCCTAGGCCTTGCAGGAGGAAAGCTAGGCAGATGCCCAGAGAGAGACCATTGCCACCACCCTTGCCACAAGAACCAAGAACAGTCCCTTTGCCCTCAATAGATGATGGCAGGTGGCAGGAAAGATGTCAAATAGTCCCAGTCAGTCAGGATTCCCAGGAGATCCTGGGACAGTCTCCTACCAGGACAGAGGCTGAGTTGATGGCACCAGTACTGATGCCTGGGTCTTCTAGAACATCTGGGTCTTCTACAAACAGCTAGGTCTTCTAGTACAGCTGGATCTTCTAGAAACAACTGGTTCTTCTAGAACAGCTAGGTCTTCTAGAACAGCTGGGTCTTCTAGAAACAGCTAGGTCTTCTAGAACAGCTGGGTCTTCTAGAAACAGCTAGGTCTTCTAGAACAGCTGGGTCTTCTAGAACAGCTGGATCTTCTAGAAACAACTGGGTCTTCTACAAACAGCTAGGTCTTCTAGAACAGCTGGGTCTTCTATAAACAGCTAGGTCTTCTAGAACAGCTAGGTCTTCTAGAACAGCTGGGTCTTCTACAAACAGCTAGGTCTTCTAGAACAGCTAGGTCTTCTAGAACAGCTAGGTCTTCTAGAACAGTTGGGTCTTCTACAAACAGCTAGGTCTTCTAGAACAGCTAGGTCTTCTAGAACAGCTGGGTCTTCTAGAAACAGCTGGGTCTTCTAGAACAGATGGGGCTTCTAGAACAACTGGGTCTTCTAGAACATCTAGGGCTTCTAAAAACAACTGGGGCTTCTAGAACAGCTAGGGCTTCTAAAAACAACTGGGGCTTCTAGAACAGCTAGGGCTTCTAGAACAGCTGGGGCTTGAGGCTTCACACAGATCTCTTCTGGGATAACAGAGTCCTAGTCCTTGGGAATGATGTTTTGGTCCAAAGGAGACCCAGTTGGGGGCTCAGGAGCTCGGTGTGCACTGGCCTAGAACATACGTGCCTGGAGTGTAAGCCCCAATGCCAGATGGAAGGGATGGGAATGTGTTTCGGAACTGAGAACCGAGCATAGCCTCCGGTCCGTGTAGTGAGCTGGCCATCTGGACAATGATGTCTCCGTACAGATGGCTTTGCTGGCCCCGTGAGCCACTCCAGAGGAGAGAGTCCCCTCTAGCTCACATAAGGCTCCTGCTGGCAGGCAGGCCTCTGCATCCACACTGCTGTCTCTGGAGACCCTGGGCCAGGGCAGGAGGAGGTTATGGTGGGGTTGAGTATAGCTCCCAGAAGCAAAGGGCTCAGGGACCACATGCCCCGTCCTTCATTCCCATGGGGAGGCAGAGGCTCAGTGACAGAGGGGCTTCCAGTTGTCAAGCAGTCAGGACAAGGAGCAGAGCAACTGAGAAACAGGTCCCCTCTGCCAGGGACCAAGGACCTCAAATGTGTCCTGTCACCTCGAGTGTTCGCAGCCCTCAGCCTGGCACTCGCTGGTGACCACAGCCGCACGGTGGGCAGCTGAAGGCACTGCATCGCCTCCAAACTGTGAGTCAGGAAAGTGGGTGTGTCTTAGCCCAAGCCACATCGCTGCTTACAAGGTGCCAGGTGCATGGCTGCTGCCACACAGAGGCTCAGCAGGGCGAGAGCTACGCCCCAACCTTGGCCAGTGCCTCAGGTCCTGGCCATCCCGTGCTTGAGACGCCACACAGGGTTGCCTAGCAGCAGGGCAGGCCTCCCCAGGGCGAGGAGGGAAGGGACGCACAGTCTCAGACCCTGATGCTGTCCATGCTCTGCAGCTTTCTCTCCCTAGGGTTGAACCTCCGGGAAGCCGGGCATTGTGGCCCTCTGTATACACCTGCTGCCCCTCCTCCCAGGCCTCAGCCCCCTTTCCAGTCACCGGCTTGCTCACATTCAAATACAAGAATGTTTGTCTATGACTCCTGGCTAAGATGCGTCTGCTTGTGGCTGCCGTTGCGTCCTGTAGCCCGGGGCTCCTGTGTACTATCTATACTCTCTACATTTGTTTTGGAGAAGAGCATGGCTTTTCACCTAGAGAGTTCTGGAATTTCCACCCTCCAACCCTCCATCACTGATGTCAACACATTGATGTCAACAGCCCCTACAACTGGGAGGAGACAGCTTCAGCGGCTTCCACTGGCAAGTGGGGTGTTTAGGGTTGATGCCTTGTTCTGACGTGGTATACAGAGAAATCAAAGTCCTTTAGAGTCTTGAGACCAAGAAAGGAAGGGATGTGAAAGGTACAAAAGTGGGCTCAGGAGAGAACCAGGCTTGGTGCTCTGGGGACAGGCGACTAACGGAAGGAGTCACCCATGCTGTGGAAGATCTCAGCATCTGGAAGGCTAGTCAGCAATAACAGGCTGTTCTGAAAGGACGGAGCTGGCGACAGAAAGGCATTCATCAGGTGGGCCCGACCCCACTTGTCCTTGGGGCGAAGGCTGAGCAGTGAAGGGGAACCCGAGCCCCGAGAGGCTGAGGCGGTGGCCATCTGACCTCCCCTCCTGGTGTGGACGCAGCTTGTCCTGGTCACGCCTGCCTGTGTCTCTATCACATCCTGGTAATAAATGAGACGTTCTGAGCAGGCCATCAATTTGGGCACGATTGGCTTTCCAGGGCCCAGGCTGACTGGCTGCCTTTGGGGTGGATAAGCACACCGGCTGGCCTTTGTTCCCAGTTTCCGAGAGAGACCGTTTGTCAGGGAGATTTATACTCCCTTGCTGGCTGGGAGCTCCGGCTGCGTCTCCTCACTCCGTTTATCTCCTGAAGGGGCTGGCTCACCTTGAGTCTCTCTGGAAGGGGTTCCCTCATGTGAGCACTGAGGTGCCTCTGAAGCTTCTCAGAGGGCCCCGCGCATGGCACACAGAACCAGACCTGCCTTGAAAATGCCTGCTGTCAGGAGAGAAGGTGGCCATGAGCCCTGGGACAGTCGGGAGGACTAGAGTCTCCTAGGAGCATGTTGGGACCAACAGGTCTGTGAGTCAGGATGACATGGGCCTGGGGCATCCAAAAGGCCTGAGGACCAGGCCCAGGGTCCCCTCCTCACCAGGTATCTTGTGGTGATAATCTGCAGAACAAGCTGGCCATTGGCCCATCCAGCTTAGCCTTGGGCTGATCAGCTAGCACTGGACACATATCTACAGGAGCCAGCTTGGTTTGGAGCTGGGGCTGAAGCACCCTGCTTCTTCCCTATTTCTGTTTAGCAATGAGAGAGGGTCCAGGAGATCTCTGGGCTGTTTTAGACTCCTGCCATGAGTCCATGAGGGTTTTTCCAGCTTCATTTCAGTTGCTATCACAAATATCCTGACCAACCAACTAAACGAAAACGTAGGCGGAGGAAAGCGCTTGTTTTCGCTTGTTCTTTCAGGTTTCAGTCCATCATCAAGGGGAAGGCCAAGGCAGGAACCCAAGCAGCCAATCATACCACAGCTACAATCAAGAGCAGGGAGAAAGGGACATGCCCGTGGAGTCTGCTTCCTCTCACCTCATTTTCTCCTATTCTCCAGGAGTTTGGAACCAACCCTCTCCTAGGGAATCGTGCTGCCCACAGTGGGCTGGACCCATCTATACGATGAACAGTCAAGACAATCCTTCAAAGACATCCTCACAGGCTAACATGATCTGGGCAGGCCTTCGTGCCAGACCGGTTGAACATCAGAGTCTCCCTCTCTTCAGAACGCACCATTCTACCTTCCGGCTTTCTGGATGCCTGGCCAATTTGTGCTTAACTGAGCCGGCTGCGCCCCTAGGCCCAGTTGCTAATCCCGCCTCTCAGACAGTGGTGCTGCTGGATCTGGCTGGGCTCACACATTTAGACAGCTCTCACCTGGCAGAATAAGGTGGCAGGCACCGACCCTGCTCTTCGCTAAGTCTGTACGATACTTTACACATTTTTCTTAAGTGCCGAGCCCTTTTTTGGTGTGTTTGTGTTCTTGTGTGTGCAGGTGAACAGTGAGTGTGTGCAAACATGTGTGCACATGTGTATGGATGGAGGATAAACGCGATGGCGTTCCTCAGGAGCCAGCACCGTGTGTGTGTGTGTGTGTGTGTGTGTGTGTGTGTGTGGGTGGGTGTGTGTGTGTGTGTGCGCGCGCACACGCGTGCATGCACATGTGTGCGGCTACACTTGCATGTGTGGAGGCCAAAGCTCGTCGCCATCTATCACTCAACATCTAATGTTTGAGTCAGAGCGTCTGAGTCTGGAACTCACTGATTGGCCATTAAAGCTCTGAGCTCTCACTTCCCCGCCCCGGGATGACAGGCCGCACCACCATGCCTGGCTTTCAACGGGGTTGCTGGAGATCTAAACTCGTCACCTTTGCACAGATAGCACTCCGTCCACTGGGCCATCACCCCAACTCTACCCTCTCCTCCTCTTTCTCCTCCTCTTCTTCCTCCTCCCTTTCCTTTCCCTCCTTCTTTTAAGACAAAGTCTCTCACTGGGAACTGGATTAGTAGCTGGCCTGCTCGCCCAGCCTAATCCTCACGTTTCTACCTCCCTAACACCGCGATTGCAAACATACTACCACACTTGGCTTTTTATGTAGTTCCGGGAGGGGAGGCAAGTGGGATTTCAGTCTTGTAAAGGAGAACACTTCACAGACTGAGCTGTCTCCCCACCCCCAGTCAAAGTTTTGAATAAAACTGCTCTGATTTGTCCTGAGGCAAGAGTCTACAATAAAGTCAATTTCCTAACCATCAAGTAAGGATTTCCATTTCTCCACGTTATGGTTTTGAATAATGATTAATGTATTTTTCGAGAAATAGCCTGTGATGGTCAATCTTCATTATCAGCTTGGCTGCATTTAGAATCGCCCTTGGTGTAAACCCTGGGTGTGGAGAAAGGTGGGAGGGCTCACCCTGACTGTGGGAAACACCGTTGCCCGTCGCTGGGACCCCAGAGCTAATGAAAGAGCTGCGGGACAGAGCTGGGAATCAGCATTCCTCTCTCTCTGCCTCTTGACAGTCTCGGGCCAGCCACCCTGGACCCCAGACCCCTGGACCCCCATAGCGATGCACCCTCGAACCAAGAGTGCAAACAAACCCTTAAATTCCCTTTGCTAGGTATTTTGTTACACCAATGAGAAATGTCACTAACATATTACCTGATTCATCAAACGTTCCCATTTATTAATATAAGTTGTTCACGATACTGATCTATAACGCTTCTCTTCTTGCATTTTGTGTCAATAAGCTCAACGCTGATTCATGCTGCTACTACCTATGTGTGTCTTCTCATGTTTTATTTGTTTTCTCATGTGTATGTGCGTGAGGTGTGCACTGCGTGCTTGTATTAATGTGGGGTTAGGTGTAGACATGCGTGAGCGTGCCTGTGGGAGCCCACGGTTGGCTCACTGGTGTGGCCAGCCTTGCCAGCCTGCATACTCCTGTCAGTGTCCTACAGGAAGATCCCCATATCCACCTAACACTTATGTGGGTTCTGGGGTCTGAACTCTGGCCTCGAGGGTTTCCTAGCAAGCACTTTACCATGATTTACAGATAATGATGATGCATACTCACAGAATGCATCGCGGTATTTGATTGATGTGTATGTTGCAGGAAGAGCTAAGTGGCGTGCCATCTCCACCCTGGCTCATCGTAGGTGGTGAGAATGTCTCAAACCTCTTTTCTTGACAATTTCGAAGTATACAGTGATGCACGTACACTACACAGGCTGCTAACGCTCCGGCCCCTCTGCCCGCCAGCTCCTGGGTTAACTTGTTCAGCAGTTCATTCCACTCCAATGTCTGAGCTGGTTTTTGTTTTCTTCTTCTCTCTTTAGTCCCCTCTTTCCAGTTTATTGAGCTAGATGCTTAGCACATTAATTCTCAGACCCTTTCTTTTCTAATTGAACTATTTACACTGATTGAATTTTCCCCATGTGCAAATTTAGGCTCATCCAGCAAATTTTACTACCAAGTACTCGATCATCATTATTTCAAAATTTCAGCTCCCCCCCCCTGTGTCTTCTCCGGCTAAGAGACTGTTTGTTTTGTGAACTTCCGGGTGTCTCCAGTTGTGTCCTTGTCACCGGCTCTCACCCCGTCCTGTTCAAGGAAATGCACACATTGTACAGTTTGGCCCCTTGGAGTGCCTTCATCACACAGATTGCCCCTGGGCCTTGGATCAGTCGCCAAGGCTACAGCTTGCTGGGCTGGTGAGGTGGCTGGGCAGTTAAGATGGCTGCCTATTCCGGGGGACTGAAGCTTGAGTCCCACCACCCACACAGCTGCGCAGAACCATCTAGAACTCCAGTCCCAGGGGATCCAACTCCCTCTTCTAGCCTCCTTGGGCTGTGTGCACAGACATGCATGCATATAAAACACCCATATACATAGCATGAAGAGTATATTTTTTAAAGTAGGACTTGCATGAGGGGCCAGAGTCAGGGGTGGCTATCCTATGGAGATGCCTCACTGTCCCTGCTGTCCAGAGTCTCAGCAGCTACATGACTAAGAGAATCTGGGTAGCTGCGAGAGGTGATGGTGGTGATGAGGACAGTGCTGTAACCCAGGAGGAATCTAGGAAGTCTCCCAGAGGAGGTGACATCTAAGCTGCCACTGGGAGGTGCCCAGAGTGCTACCTGCTGCAGGCGACGAGATGAAGCGAAACTGAGGACACGCCTGTGGGCGAGGGCAGGCTCCCCACAAGGCCTTCCTGGCCGACACAGCAGTGTCCTCCCTCCTGTCCAAGCTCGGGGCTGTGGGCACAGCTGCCCTTTGTGTCCGAGGTGAGTGGTGGTTCAGGGACCCCCGCAGATATTCAAATCCGCAGATGCTCTAGTCCCTTGTATAGTGTGGCAACGGGGCATCTGCAGAGCTCTCTTCCTCCCGTTACATCGTGTCTGGATTTCTAACAAGGCCTAATGCAGCTAACTGCTGTGTAAGTGGTTGTTACGCTGTATTCTCCAGGGAATAATGACGGGGAAGTGCAGATGTAATTTTTTTCTTTTCTTTTTTTTTTCTTTCTTTCTTTTTTTTTTTTTTTTTGGTAAGTACTTTCTGGTCCGTTGTTTGAATGAGGACAGCCAACTGTTTTATTATGTACAGGTGGAGAAACTGAGGCAAGGAGCAGTTACATCACCAATTCAAGGTTCTTAAGGTATGAAGGGGCGTGGTCAAGATGGGGCGCCCAGGTGTGTTGTCTGGCCTCTCCCTGATGTGACAGAGTTCTGCCCTCCCACAAAGTGGGGCTTATAATGACACTTGTGACAGGCTAGAGGGAGTAAGGGCCTGGTGATGGTCTGCAGGATGAATCATAGTGCTCAGCCCTTACTCTGACATCTGGAAATGAATGTTTCCAGAGGGTGAGACCAGGCTAGCACCTGGGTCATCCCTTGTGACCTGAGCAGATGTTTTGTCACTTGCTCTGTCCGGACACTGAATGCTCGGCAGCAGAGCCTATGACCATGGATTTCACAGTCACAACCCCTTCAACTTGAGGGACACCAAGGCCAGTTCTGCACTCAAGGTGAGTGTCTGGGATGGCCCAGTGTGGCCAAATTGAAAGGTGTCATAAGCCCCTGTCTTCTGTGTGTGTCTCCCATGACCGGGTCCAGCTCAGTCATAGCTGGCAGCCTATTTTCGCTTGCAGTGTTACATGGGACTGGGGCAGGAGGATGACTCTGAAGGCTCTGAAGTAGGGTGGGGGGCTTTCAGGGACCTGGGAGAAATGTTCTGGGACGGCCATGTGTCTGGTCACTTTGGGCCACTGGAGTCAGGAAGGTGTCACCTCTGGAGAGTGGAACCTGTCTGCTCAGAAGTCAGCTGGATTTCCCAGGTTCTGGGGTCTGGGCAGATCCCCAGGAGCCGACATGACCAGGGGAGAGGGGCAGTAAGTGCCCAGCGTCCCGGCTTTGGCCCGAGTGCCGTCCTATAGAGGAGCAGCTCCTGCAGCTCGTTTCCCAGGCTGCTCGTGTGGCCTCTGTTCCGAGAGCAGCCTAGCGCGTCCTCTACAAACAAGGCACTCTTGGAACAATTTCCACAGCCCTCAGCGACCATTCGAGAATCTATATTCTGGTCCCAGTCCCTCCCCAGCATGGCCAGGCTGCTTCAGAGAGACGGGAAGATGGGCGCACTGGCTGTGTGGGATTGCTGAAGGGCGCAGCGGACACCAAGGGGGAGGGGGAGAGAAAGGGAAAGTCTGCAGCCCTGCTAGTCACCCCTCCCTCTCCTGTGAAGGGGGGGGGGTTCCTCCGGCCACACCAGTGCCTAGGCAGTGGTCTCCTGAGGAGCTAAAAACGAGGAACAAGGAACTGAAAGGAAGAAAATAAGGAACCGCCATCCCTGGATCCCCGAGGAGTCCAGTCTTGAGCTGACCTAGAGACGAGCCCAGAGCTGAGGTTGAAGCAGAGTCTAGAGTCCAGCCTGGGGCTGAGCCCTGAGCCGGGCCCGGAGTCCAGCCTGGGGCTGAGCCCTGAGCCGGGCCGGGAGTCCAGCCCGGGGCTGAGCTCTGAGCCATCAGCACCTGTTGCCTCCACCTTCACGCCTTCCTTTCCCGCCAGCCAACTCTCCCTGATCCATGTCTGTCTGCGGGTACAGCCACCCCTCCTCTCGCCCACGTGGGGTTTCTATAATCCAAGTCATTTGAAACATGGACAATATTTTAACTCAGCTCTACCACCATTACGGATTCATTTGACATTCAGTGTGGAGCAATAACAATGAATTTCCTGAGTACTGAATGTCACCTCCTTCCGCAAGAGCCAGCCAGTGTCATTACCATGCACGGCAGTGTCCCTGGCCGCTCCCCCTGCAGGCTCTGGCCTCACTGAAGACCAGTGAGCACCCTGGACACCTAGGCCGCTCTACCCACCCATGCTGGCACTGTCCACCGGGAGGACCCACAGGGGCTGCTGGGGAATGGGCAGTGTGGCGTGGCTTCCCGTGGGGCGAGCATCCTGGGAGTTCCACGTAGAGTTGGGACAGTCACATCTACAGCTCCTCACAGGCCTTGCAGCTCCCCTCTGCCGGCCTGACCCCTGTCCTGTGCTCAGTGTCCCAATTCCCCCTCAGCAGAACCATGGCGCCCCCTCCCTCTTCTTTCAGAACCAAGCTGGGTCTCAGGCTACCCTGAGGTCCCTGAGGGATGGGACCAGCCCAAGAATGCTCCCTGGGCTCATCTGACACCCGCCCTTCCAGCCCGGAGCCTGTAGGAAGCACCGAGTTCTGCCACGTCTCTGTGTTTCTCCCTACTGGAGGACTTGGCCATAAGACGGGTAGCCCAGCCCTTCCCCGGGACCTCCCACAAGCAGCACATGCAGATTTAGGCCATCCTAAATCAGAAAGGTGGGGCTGCCTTCTGTCCTACAGATGTCCTACTTAGGCTCTGAGAGAGACACTGGGGATTGCAAAGGTTGCCAGTGCCGGACAATGATGCGGGGTACCTGCCCGCACCTACACCCCACCCCAGGGTCCCAGTCCCCCCCTCAGCTCTCCTCCAAGCCTCCGAATTGGCAAAACCATCACCTCAAGCTGTTCAGCCTGGTCCCCCCCCCCCGCCCCCATTGGCTCTGGCCTTCCCTCTCCATTAGGCTGACACAGACCACCATGCGGCTTCCCAGGGACACTGTTAGATAGGCAGGGCTCTTTTCTTCATGTGTAGTCAAAGAGCTTAATTGAGGGAAGGCTGTAGATGCAACAAGGCCAGGAGGGAGCATCAGAGGAGGCTGGGCAGGGCAGGGAGACTCATGGGAAGAGTGCCTGCCTGGATAAGAGAGACTACCCATGAGCCAACTGCTGACCTTGGTACAGGCCTGGAGGACCCAACTCCCACTCTCCTGGGTAGTCTTAGCTGCTTTCCTTGTTGTTGTGGCAAAATCTGCTGAGAACAACTCAAGGAAGAAGGGCTCACAGGAGGAGGGGACATACCAGCCCCTGCTGGAGAGTCAGTCAGGAGGAGCGAGGCGGCCTTGTCAAGTCCACCATCAGGAAGCAGAGTCATGCATGCTGGTATTCTGCTGGATTCCTTCCTTTTATCTTTTGTGTGATTTGGAACCTGGCCATGTGTAAGGCCATCCAGTCATGGATGTCTTCCTCCTTTAATTAATGCCCCCTGGGGACACCCTCACAGACACACCCACAGGTGTGTCTATCTAATCCCTTAACTGTTTGGTTTTTTTTAACTTAATTAGGTTGACAGTTAAAACTAAGCCATGTCTGAGGTAGGAGTGGGAGTCTTGGGCCCAGACCTCTGAGAGGCCAGGAAGCTGGGACCTGGTTTGCTAAGCCAGGAATTCTGCAGATCAGGGCGGGGCAAACGCCTTCCTTCTCCTCTGGTCCGATCCGTCCTTGCCAACTCTGCATGGCCGGCCTCCTTGAGTGGTAACTTGTTCAACTTTAAGGATACATAGGAAAGATATCTGGAACTTCTGAGGTCCAGTCCTGAGAAGCCTGCTCACCAGAGAGAATGGTCCTGAGGTGCAGGCCATGTGGAAGATGTCCGTTTCCTCATACAAGGAGAGCAGCCAGGCCTCCCGGGTCATGAGGAGTCCCACCAGTCCCACGTCCACAGCATGAGCAGAGATAGCACCTTGGAAATAGTGGCCACAGCAGGTACCACATGGAGCCAGAAGCCCTCCCCATGAGCCTTTCCAAAGGCCCAGCCCCCTAAGTCCCCAGTGAAATAAAATGAGTCAATTTTTTTCCCAACATAATATTTTTACTGATTATTTGGGAATTTCACAAAATGCATTGGGTTTTGTTTTTTGTTTTTGTTTCTTTTTTCGTTTTTGCTACACCAACCTTTATTCTGAAAATTCGTTATTGTGTTGCAGTAAACATATAAAATATGAGAAACGTTGCCAGTTTCCTTGATGAAAGATATTCTTCCAGAAGCAGAAATGGTGTTATTAAAAGGAGATGTTGATAGTGATAGACTTTTCCTACAATCTTTCATTTTCTTTTCTTTCGTCTATTTTTTTAGTATTTCTACTTTTTTAATTAGATATTTTCTTTATTTACATTTCAAACGTTATTCCTTTTCCTTGTTTCCCCTCTGAAAACCCCCTATCCCAATCCCCTCCCCCTGCTCACTAACCCACCCACTCCCGCTTCCCTGTCCTGGCATTCCCCTACAGTGGGGCATCGAGTCTTCACAGGACCAAGGGCCTCTCCTCCCATTGATGTCCGGAATAAAATGATTGCTTTAACCAGCACTTGTAGATTAACTCATTCTTTAGGTTCACAGCTCAGTGAAGACAGAGAACATAACTGTGTGCCCAGAAGTGAGATACCTCTGTAACAAGTGGCGTGTCATCACACCGTGTCCCCAAATAAACTCAGAATGTATCAAAGACAAAGGTGAGACTCGAACCAATGAAACTCATAGAAGAGAACCACCGGAGGCAGCCTTGGGCGTGGCTTCGCAGGGGATGGCAGCCTTGGGCATGGCTTTGCAGGGGATGGCAGCCTTGGGCGTGGCTTTGCAGGGGATGGCAGCCTTGGGCGTGGCTTCGCAGGCATGGAACTGCGGCAGCACACTAACAGGAGAGTGAGGTGCCTCAGGACGAAAGCTCCTGTGCCACTCAGGACACGGCCACGGGGTGAAGAGGCCACTGTGGATTCGCAGAGAGGATCTGTTACATTGGGTGTATTTGTGTGTGTGTGTGTGTGTGTGTGTGTGTGTGTGTGTGTGTGTGTCAAGAGTGCTCAGGACAACTTGGGAAGTCTCTTCTTCCTCTGTCTCTGTGTGTCCTGGCAAACAAGCTCAATAGAGGCAGCAAGTGACTTTACTGGCCGAGCTGTCTCCACAGGCCCGGAGAGAGGATTTGAAAGCCAGACATCAAGTGAGACCAAAATAAATATGGTCAATACAACAGGAAGGAGACACAAAATTTACTGAAAAAGTGGGCAGAGAACCCAAAAGGGCAGATTTCAAAAGACAGATGAATGCCAATAAATACACAAGAAAATGCTCAGCCCCGTAAGCCGTCAGGGCAGCGACAGCCCCAACCACATGGGGACATCGCTTGTTAGAATGGCCCTGCCGCCAAGTCTGAATATAGTAAGAGCCGGCTAGGATGCGAGAAAAGGTGTCACAAATAGACTCTGATGGCTCATTCTCAAAGCTGCCTGGAGCTAGCTTCAGTCTGCCATAAATGAACAGAAGCATTCCGCCCCTGGGAAGGCCAGCTGATCTACCCATCCCCACAACGCACGCCCAAACTGGGAGTTAAAGTAGAAAACTACAGTCATGCTTGCCTGCGTGCTTTAAAACATACAGATGGGGGCTGCAGAGATGGCTCAGCAGGTAAGAGCACTGACTGCTCTTCCAGGGGTCCTGAGTTCAATTCCCAGCAACCACATGGTGGCTCACAACCATCTGATGCCCTCTTCTGGACAAAGCCCTCATATATGTGTGTGTGTGTATATATATATACACACACACACATATACATATTCATACGGAGGGAGCCAGGTGCGACATGATAGAGGGACGCGTAAGGTTATTTTTGTAAACGGAGGAAAGGCCTTGGGTTCAGGGTTGAAGATTTTCTCTACTCAGGCGTCATGTTCATAACAGACTTTGCAAAGTCATAAAACACACAGCCTCAATTTCACCACTCTGATCCTCCAAAGCTCTTATTATGAAATGACAGTGGTATTATTATGAAGGGAGGACCAGTGTTCCTCACAAGCAGACCACCAGGGTATTGTCTTCTTCTCAAAACACAGAGCAGAACTGCCACAAAATGTAGCGATTCTGCTTCTGGCCACTTAGTATCTGACAGGAATGCAATCAGCCTGGGGGAGAGACACCTGCGTTCAGTGCTCAGCAAGCCAGACTAGGAACCAACCTATCAGTAGCTGAGTGGACAGGGACACTGCCGCACATATGCCCGCGATGGACTATTATTCCTATTATTCCGCCTTTTAAAAAATATAAAAGAGGAGGCTCCCATTCATGAGTCCCGAGTGGGCAGCGAGGACACAATGCTAACTGCAATAAGCCAGGCACAAAACACTTCGATCTCGAGTAGACGTGAGAACCGAGTTAATACACAGAAAAAGAAAGAGGAAGGAGAGGGCTGGGAGAGGAGAGGCACCCTGGGTACAAAGCTACATTTAAAGAGGGGCGGAGACCAGAGCCACAGCTACAGGAAAACTGCGGTTCACGGCGCTGGCTGGCAACTGCTGAGTGTGGGTCTCTGCCTCTCAGGTTCCTGACAGAAATGAAGGGCAGGAGAGCGGGTGCAGTCCCAGGCGTGGCTGTCGGGCAAGCTCTCTGCTCTCTCCTCTGTGGACGAGCACATCAGAGCACGGCTCCCTCAGCTTTGCTCACTGCGGTGTGTGCTTTCCGTGACAGGAAAGAAGTCGTCTCCCTGCTTGGTCTTTGCAATTCACTAGACTATTGTACTGGCTGGTTTTTTGTGTCAACTTGACACAGGCTGGAGTTATCATAGGAAAAGGAGCTTCAGTTGGGAAGCTGGATCTCCATGAGATCCAGCTGTGGGGCATTTTTTTCAATTAGTGATCAAGGGGGGAGGGCCCCTTGTGGGTGGTGCCATCCCTGGGCTGGTATTCTTGGGTTCTATAAGAGAGCGGGCTGAGCAAGCCAGGGGAAGCAAGCCAGTAAGGAACATCCCTCCATGGCCTCTGCATCAGCTCCTGCTTCCTGACCTGCTTGAGTTCCAGTCCTGACTTCCTTTAGTGATGAACAGCAGTGTGGAAGTGTAAGCTGAATAAACCCTTTCCTCCCAACTTGCTTCTTGGTCGTGATGTTTGTGCAGGAATAGACACCCTGACTAAGACAACTATGAACAGGCGGCACTGGCTGGGTGACAATCTGCTGCCAAAAAAAGCAGAAGACTTCAGGTAGGACGGTGGCGGGTGCGGCTCCGGACCGTGGAATCCAGGCAGGCTCCAAGGGCCAGAGACGGGTGCATTCTGGGACTTTTCAGCAGCCCCGAGGCTAATGTCAAGGTCTTCCCAGCTAATGCCTTCTGTGAGGTATGCCTGGCTCACAGATCCAGAAGGGTGTCTCTGTCCCCGTGTGACTCAGGCGGCTTTCTGAGTCCCAGGTAGAACCTAAGCTGTCTGCTTGGGGTGTCTGTAACCTCGAGGTAGAACCTGGATAGACCTCTGGCCATGAGAGGTCAGAGAGTTCTGCAGAGATTGGGGTGGAATCTGGGGGTGCAGATCGGTGGGCAGGAGCAGGAAGGTGCCAGGGGTACAGACGCCACTGCCTCAGACTCAGAGCAGACGCGTCTGAGGGAGGGCTCACGTGAGGAGTCTCTCCTGGCCAGAGGCAGTGGGGACCCTCAGGAGAAAGAATCGTGGGCTGAGGGCAGAGCCTCAGGTTGGGAGTCACTAACGAGGCTTTTGCTGGGCTCTCCCCCCTCCCTCCCCCCTCCCCACCTCTTCCTAACCCTCATCCCCCAAAGTAAGCAGCCATCCAGCATACCACACCTCACAGGGACAGGAAGTGTGAGTCTGAGATCCAGGGCCTTCCAGAAAGAGAGGCCAGGACCAGCGAGCCCGCAGCAGCCCTGAGGCACAGGCCTTGCATCTCCCTCTCTCCTTCCTGCTCCCTGAGGCCAGGCAGCACCTCCTGACCGAGAAGAGCACCCTGGTTTGTGATCTGGCTGGTGCAGGAGTGAGATTTGGAAAAGCGATGACCACATGGCTCCCCGTGACCCTCTGTTATTACCCCAGGCACAGTGCGGAGTGTGTGCACGGTCGGTCTGTACTGGACTCATTGAATAAGAGTCCCGCTGCAGCAGTGAGACCCTTCCCCCCCCCCCCATAGGAGCACCTTGACACCCGGCAGTTGCCTAGCAACTGCGATGAGGCCCAGTGCTGAGCACCTCCAGGTGGATGAGTAGTCGGGGTCTAGTGAGGACTGCGTGCCCTCCTGTTCCCCCCACACACACACACACACTGCTCTGCATGCCTCCTCTGGGCCCCACAGATAGGAGCACAGGGGCTCCATGGCCCATCGGCGAGCCAATGGGCCCCGCTCGCCCAGCTCCGACGCCAGCCAGGCAGCTGCTCCACCGTCAGCCTGTTGCCCCGGCATGTTGACATACATACACAGCCTTATTACCTGGCTAATTAGAGCCCAGAGGATCGCCTAACCCCCGCTCTCACCATCCCTGCAAGCTGAGGCTTAGGCTGCTGGGAAGGCTCTGTGTGGAGTCCACCAGGCCTACAACCAGGGTGCATTCCAGACTACCAAGCTTTCTCATTTCCTGAGGTCTCACGGCTGCTGCTTTGCCCTGGACCAATCCACCAGGATGGGTTTCTTCAACACCCACACCGCACCTCCAGGGCGAACAGCGCCTCAATGGAGTTCTCTAAGTCGCTGCCACAGCATGCCACGTGTCCCCCAAACTCCCCAGAGCCTGGGCTTTCTCATCAGGGAAGCAAGCGCAGTAATTGTCTCCGTCCTGGTTCATCAATGAAAACCAGGAAAGGCGTCCCTAGCCATCCAGCCCCTGGGGACTCAGACGGGCCTTTGTAAAACTTGACTTTCCCTGACCTGAATTCCGGATCTCCTCAGCTCTGACAGTGTCCAATAAATAACTCCATGTTTCCTGAGTGATGGCAGGCCCCAGAACAGCTTTAATTTCGCAGAGCGATAAATTAACTGCAATGTTGGCCTCGTGTGCACGATTAAACTCTTTTTATAGCATTGCCTTGCTTTATGACTGGGCGGCCTGCACCTCTCAGAATTCTTGGCAGAGTCCTCTGTAGTCAGGCGGACCCTTCGCGGCCTGAACCCCAGGTGGTCACGCCGGTGCCAGGTTCCCTTGGGAATCACAGACCTGAGCAGCTGGGTCTAGGGCCCGGAGCTAGGCTGCCATATGCTCCTCCAGTCCAGGGGTGGCGCTGCAGGCAACCTTCTCCGCCTTCCTGGTCCTTCTGTGTGCTCATCTTGTCTACCCCGTGTGTCTCTTGTCTGGATGATACAACGAGCATTCACGTTCTTTTCACAGTCGCTTTGATCTGAATGTTTGTGACACCAAAGCTCACTGGCTACAATCTCATGCCCTCGTCAATGACCTCAAGGGGTAAGGTTTTAGGTGGTGATTATTGACATTTAAAAAGGCCAGAGTGACTCCTTCCTTCCTCTAGGTGAGGACACGTAAGTGCCATTTATGAAGAACTGGCCTTATGGGACTCAGAATCTTCCAGCACCTACCAACTTCTAGGACAGTAAACAATGTGTTGATGTTATTTATGAAGGTCCTAGTCTGTAGCAGCCCCAGTGCACCCAGGCAGCGTTTATTAATAATACATTTTGATGTGTTTATTTTCAAAGTAAAAAACTAACCAAAGTTCCCAACTGGTCAGTAAAGGAAACAAAGAAATAATTGTATAAGGGGGAGGGGGGCATAGGGACACCCTGTCAGTGTCCTCCCCTGATAGGTTCATTTAAGTAGAAGGAAACAACACAAGTTCAAACCAATGCAAGAGTTTACTCAGTTTGCAACACGAAAAATCAGTGTCTGCAGTCCAACTGCACGTCTTCCCTTGCAACCACAATTAGAAATTATCTTTTAAGATGCTGTTCACAGTAGCAATCAAAAGTACTAAATATTTAGGACTAAAACTAACAATAAATTTGAACTTATTTTATGGGAAAGTTATTTTTTTAAAAGCCTTTACTGAAAAACATTAAATAAAGCCCAAATAAAAGAAGAGCCAGGCCACATGCTTCCTAAAGAACTGGGCTGAGCTGGAGAGGCTTGAGGAGCCAACAGGCACCTGTCAGTCCAGCTCCAGGCGCTCTGACGGCCTCTTGAGGCCTCGGCAGGCATCTACACATCCAGTCTCATACCCACAGACACCAACGCATAATTCAAAAATAAAGTAAATCATTTTGTTTGTTGGTTTGTTTGTTTGTTTGTTGAGATAGAGTTTCTCTGCATAGCCCTGGCTATCCTGGAACTCACTCTGTAGACCAGGCTGGCCTAGAACTCAGAAATCCGCCTGCCTCTGCCTCCCAAGTGCTGGGATTAAAAAATCCACACATACATCAAGTAAAAGCTATGTAGCCTTGCTCCTTAATTTAAAACTATTAAGTTAAATAAAGATGCCGACAGCCTAAAGCTGGACAAAAGAGAAATAGGCAGGGTTTCAGTTCCCAGGCTTGGGGTCTGAGGAGAGACCATGAGGCAGAGAAGGGAAAAGGAGGAGAGAGAAGACGCCATGGGTTAGGTGAGTCATGAGAATATGGCCATGAGGGCTGGCCAAGTGGAGCTAAGGGCGACCCAGGTGGAACATAACTCAGGGTAATTGATGAGGAAGTAGATTCTAATAGCTCTAGTGCATTAAAGGCTTATTAATAATATAAAAGTTGTGAGTCTTTTATCTGGCAACAGAATGATCAAAGGTGGGGTAGAACCCCCTAATTAGGATGGAATGTTTACTACAACATAACCAAACAACAACAAAAGCCCAGGAAGACCAAAAAGAAGCTAACCTAACCACAGTACAGGAAACTTTGTAGCAAAGACAACTTCATCCAAACTAAGACATTCAGTTCAGAAAGGAAACTATTTAAATTGTGAAAAGAGAAATGACAGTTTGAAAGAACACGGCTGACAGAGACAAGCATTCGGAAATACAAAGAACACACAATTGGTGGAAGACAAAGATGTCTGCTAGGGGAGGAAGGGCGCAGAAACCTGAAGCTGCGCTTCTGGGGAGAGGCAGGGCACTCAGGTACCAGGTGCTCGGGTACAGAGGGGCCAGCCTGATCAAACGTGTGCCGCCTGCCTCCCTCCAAACTCCCACCTAACGACAAGAGCCAGGTTTCCTAAGAGATGAAGCCTTGGAAGAGCAGAATGGAGCGGGGAAAGAAGATGCATTATCCACAACAGACCAAACCGTAAACAACAAACAGGAAGCAGAGAAAACAAACACAAGATTTTGGAACCCGAGGAACAGATCGCAGGATCTGCCTGAGCAGACTTGAGAAAGACAAATTCTGAGCCAGGAAGGAAAAACTGTGAACACGCCTGACTTGTTCCCAAGAATATTCAACAGGAAGAAGCTGGCAGCCCCAGGTGTCTCTAGGACTAGGGAGGGGAGGTGGTGGCAGAGCCTGGCGTATGGAATGGCTCTTAGTACAGGATGGCACAGCTGTCAGTGAGGCCACAGCAACAGGGGACCAGGAAATCTGAGTCCCACTTAGGGGCGCTGGGCCAGGGGCTGGGGGGAAGTACAAATGCTCTGATCACTCCAGAAAATATCTGGTGATTTCTAGGGGCGAGTAAAATTATGTTCCACGTGACCCAGCGATTTTATTCTTGATCGTTCACACACTCCCCACTCCAAATTAGAAGTTAAGTCGGCATTCCAATTTATACACTAAGGTTTACTACACTTTTATCTAATGGCCCTGAATCTTCTGTAAGCCAATAAAGCGTCCTACGATGGGCTGAGGGTCAAATAAAGTATGGTCCATTCCCAGCACGGAGCACAGCACATGGGAAGGAAAGGCTGTGTTCAGAAGCTTGGGAGTTCACGTGGGCATGGAGCAGCCCCCACACTCACACAACAGCCTCTGCCTCAGAGGGTGACTCGGAGAGGTCCTCTCGACTCTAAATTGATTTCCAGCCCTCACCAACACCCCCAAGCCTGAACAAGCCTGGGAGAGACCTGTAGATGATTATATTTCATTACAACACTTTTAATGCTTGTGAATTTTGATTTTTAAAATATACTCCTGTTCAGTAATATATAATTTCCTAGATAGGGCTATGTTAAATTAAACTGTACCCTGAGCACCCCTACTCTGAAAAGATAAAATTCAAAATGCTCCAAAATACGAGCCATTTTGAGCACTAATGGGACATTTTAAAAGGTTTTTACGTTGCAGACGCTTAACCTGAAAAGTCTATGCAAATACGATGCCAATCAAAGGGAATCTGGACCAAGTGCTTCAGGTCCCAAGCACTTTGTTGGATAAGGGTTACTCGGCAACGTGAGAGTGGAACAAAATTATTTCCAAATATGCATTTCTCAAAGATAATTGCCTCCCATGTGCCCCTTCCTAATTTGCCAGCTTTGGAAATGTTCCTTAAAAACGAGGAAGAAAATGAGGAAGGTAATGTGTCCACCTGCGTGGTGGTGAGGGAAGAGGCTTGGGCCACCAGCTCAGCTGAGAGCAGCCTCCCCGGAGCCAGAAGACTGAGGCGGCCATCACCAGTCTCCTGACCGAGACCCACCTTTTATTTTTAGAGCGCCATAGGAAAGCTTCCACCAAGCAAGAGAACCAACCAACAAAGAAAAACACTTAATGGACACAGAGACCAGGGGTCCTGCCCTGTGGCTGAGAAGAGAATGTTGGGCAAAGGGACCCAGAGTGACATAGATAGCGAGCTGGGGCCGGAAGAGAAGAAAGTCTGCAGAGACCAGTGAGGAAGAGGGGGTACCGTGAAAGGCACTGGGAGAATGAGCAACAGGGGCGCCGGGGTCAGAAAGCAAGGCGATTGTTAACTTCAGGAAACACGAAAGGCAAAAAGGAAACACGAGGCAGCTACACGGTTGGACTGGGTTGTGACCGAAGTGCAGATGGGGCGTAAACATGGAAGAATTGTTCATAAATAATTGCGTTGAGAAAGCAGAGGAAGCAAAGGGACTGGCAGGATATAGACACATTTTGTTTTACTGTAATGGGGAAATTTTAAATTATCTCTTAATGCAGAAGGTAGCCATGTAGACACCGCCGTTATAACTGTGTGGATGTGTGAATGCCCCCCCCCCAAAAAAAAGTTTCCAAAATTACAGAACGTTGGTTCTAGAAAGGGGGGGAGGGGTGCCTGGGAAAGACCAGTAGATGATTCTGTCTCACCGCAACACTTTCAGTGCTTGTGAGTTGTGATTTTTAAAACATACTTATTTTTGGTAATATATACTTTACTAGATAGGGTTATCTTAAATTGTATTTACTTCTTAATTAAAAAATGAAACATCCAGGAGGGTTGGTAAGCAGGGGGAGGGGGACAGGATGGGGTTTTCGAAGATCACGTTTAGCATAGGCGTCACACACATATCACCAGTGACCCCAGTTTCTCCTGGTATAAGCTGTCTCCTACCTCCGCCTGCAGACTCCCCGTCTGCCTTGGCCATGTCTCCACGTGGCATTTTCCTGCAGACTGTGAGACCAGGCAGGAGTCCTAGCCCAGGCTGCCTAGCCTCCGGGCTGCTTCGGGACCCAGAACACACCCCCCAACCCTGTTTGTGGGGTACATAGCTTTGGCTAAAGCTCTGCCGATGAAATGCAATAGGGTGTGTGTGTGTGTGTGTGTGTGTGTGTGTGTAGGAAGCATTCTTTGGGGATGGAATGGATGTCCTTTCTGTTCTTTTATGACCTTACATTTTAGAATATAGAATGACTATTGTACTGGCAGCCATTTTGGACCGCACTGTTGCCACAGGAAGAAAAGCCACACGCAGAATCAAGAAAAGTGCCAGGCCAAAGGTTTCTGATGCTGAAATGCCCCCACAGCTGCCCTACGCTGACCCTCTTCTGACCTTGACACAAGCAGAGACATGCACTGAACCCGTGATTACCTGGAATCTTCTCTTGTATACAGCAAGAGGATGATTCTAACCCCAGTTAGGAATGGGACGTCAGAGGAGTCCCCTGACAGTAAAGAGCACATGGACTGGGACTTTCACGTTCAGGGGAAGCCAGACTCCTAGTGGATCAGATGGGGAACCCCATCCCATGAGCTCTCTTAGTACCACACACTGTGCTTTTTGGGGAGAGGGTCCTGCCCATGGGGGCCCTTTCCTCTGTGTTCTAGAAGATTAGTCAGACAGCATGGGACATGCACAAGACACTCCCAGGCAGGTGAGGGTGGGTCCCTCTCTATGTCCCTTGAATCAGGAAACAGAGGGCCACCAAAGCCTAGAACACAGCTGGTTCTTGTCTCTGGTCCCCCAGGCTTGCGACCACCCCCTGAGGCCAAGCTCCTCTTGCCCCGGTGCCTCTTACCCACCATCTCTGTCCCTCCATCTGCTCAGACAGAGCACTTGAGCCCTGCCTGAGGCCTAGACAGGTGACAGGCAGTTGCCTGCCTCCTGAGGGCAGTGGAGATACCGGAGGGAGCTGGCAGTACCTGCCCTTGGGAACTGTTCCCAGCTCGTTATGAGCCTCACCTGTCCCAGTGTCACACCCATGGGCTCTCTGCTGGGGGGCAACAGGGAATGCAGGTGGCTCTATCTCCCAGGCGTCCCTGTTCCCTTGAGGCCAGCTTTTGGCTAGGCTCTGTGCCCAGACAGGGAGGAGGGGAAGATAAGCCAGGTGTGCTACCGTTGGGGCTGGGTGCCATGGCCTGGAGGGTCTGGGAGCCCAGGGACACAGCCAGGTAGGCCTGAGCCCTGACCCATCTGGACACACTGCCTGGCTGTCAATACAATGCTGGGAAGGTCCCCAGAGAAGTCTGAATGTTTCCTCTGATGAGAGTCAAACAGCCAAAGGGCCCTAGAAGCAGTCGTGGAGTGGGACCCTGAAAGGCCTGGGGAAGCCCGACCCAGCCACACAGGTGTGTATGTCTCAGATATCACCCACAGCGTGGGCCAAAGAGGGTCAAAGGGGGTCAGAGAGGGTCAGAGAGAGACTGTTTAAGACAGGGACCGTGAGGAGCGCCAAACCGGAGTGAGCCCGTGTGCAGGTACGGAGGGCGACAGTCTGGACCTGTGAGGTAAGAAGCAGGTAGCTCAGAGACAGGTCTGAGAAGTGCGTGCTATACAGAGGGTGGAGATGAGGAAACTGAACAACCCTGCCCGGATGGGCAGCCCCATGCCAAGGGCCAGAGCAGGAGCCCGTGACAGCCTTGGACAGCCATCAGCACATCCGGTGCCAGGCTCCCTCCGCTCGGCAGCTCTGGACAGACCCTCCTCAGTGTCTGTTCCCATACCCGCTCCTGACCAGAAGCAGCTGCAGTCACTGCACGTAGTGATCTCCAACATCAGCAAAATAAAGATGCAAATCAATTCCCTGACCAGGCTCCACACCCCCACAACGCCCCACGTCCCTCACCGTCCCCTGCCCACGGCGACTCTGAATTTTAAATTTCATTTTCCCACTGCTTTTCAATAAATGCTTTTCCCTGAGATGTCTCAAGTCCTGACCTTATAATGCCCGAGTTAAAAGGCAGTGTCTTGTTTCCAGCTGCAGATAATTTACTTCTGAATGGTCCAATTACACAGCAGCCAGGGCTCCGCTGGGCTTTGTAGAGATGGCGCCGCTGGCCCGGAAGATAATGGTGTTGCAGGCTACATAACTGTGGACTGACCTGGCCTGTCATCGTGTGCACCAGTGGGTAGTGTCCGAGGCACTGGGGAGGGTGGACAGGCTGGGCCACCCGTGAGGATCCCTGGAGGGCTCTTTATCTCTCCAGAAGACAGAGACTTCTCTATTGATTGGCAGGACCATCCTCTCGATCCCCCAGGGAGTCAGTCCCTGCCTGGTGGCCTGCTCCGCCTCTGCCTGCCAACACCAGCCAGCAATCGGTAGTGCATGGACAGCTTCCTGCCCTATGTTCAAATCGAGCCAGCTTGGGAATGTAAAAGGAGATTTAAAACACGGTGCAACAATGTAAAACCTGGCCAACCAGAAGCCGGACTAAGTTCAGCTCTACCCTGGTGGCCCTGTGCACCTCCCTGGGCCCTAAGCCCTGAATGACTGCTGTGAGCTACCTGTGCCTTCACACTGAAACCAACAGGTAAGCTCAAAGGGCAGGCTCCTCTCACAGTCCTCCCCCTAACAAGGTATTTAGGTTTCTTGGTAGGTTTGTATCAAAGAGAGTCTAAAGCTTTGTGATTCCGCTTTAAAGCCCCCAAACACCTCATTATCATTCTTGAAGGAGTCAGCAATGCTCAGCTGAAGGGGGGGGCATACTCTGGCACTGTGCGTGCACCTGTGATTAGTGGAGACCTGCCTTTCAAAAAAAAAAAAAATGCTGTAAATACCCTACCCTTCCCGTAGGGAGATGGGGCTCGCCTCTCCACCCCTGGAATCTGAGTGGTCATGGCAGAAATGGCAATGACCGTCTCAGGCCAGAACTCTCAGGTCAGAGACAAGCATCTCCTACCTTGGAAGAAGTGTGCCTGAGTGCTGGAGAGACTACAAGGGAACTCAAAGGACATCATGGCGGCTGCGGGAAGAGGCCACAGGGCGAGGCCACGGGGACAGCCATAAGTGCTCAAGCACATGAGAGAGCTTCTTCAGAGAGAAGAGTCAGATGGAAGGACTCAGGACCTGGACAGACACACAGATACGTCTGTCGCTGGCATGGCCCCAGCTCTCCAGCTTGAGGCTCCTGTGTGGAAGGAGCCGCAGCACAGATGAAGGTCCACAAGGCTGGCCGAGCCCCCCGCCCTGCCCCCCCTCAGAGAAGCACAGAGGTTGTGATTTTAGGATCCCACGTGACATAATCATGGCCCACTCTTTCCCTGCTGGGATCCAATTGTGGAAGGATAATTTATACTTCAAGCCATGGGGAGCCAAAATGGGGACAAGGATGAATGGATGGCCTGGCCGAGATCACCAGTCTGTGTGCAGCCGAGCGAGAAGAGGATAGGAGTCTCCTGTACACAAGGGTGACGCTTTGTGAAGATAAAGTGGGTGTTCTACCCCTCTTCCTTTAGGGGTGAGCTTCCCGGGTTACAGCACGCTCCACGGTGGACCTCCACTTTGGTTGGAAGGCCACCTGGGCCATGTACCAGTGTAAGTGCTACAAAGTCAGTGGCAAGCCAGCGAGGCTAGCGTCCTCCCCTGGGCTGGTCAGCCAGCGAGGCTAGCGTCCTCCCCTGGGCTGGTCAGCCAGCGAGGCTAGCGTCCTCCCCTGGGCTGGTCAGCCAGCGAGGCTAGCGTCCTCCCCTGGGCTGGTCAGCCAGCGAGGCTAGCGTCCTCCCCTGGGCTGGTCAGCCAGCGAGGCTAGCGTCCTCCCCTGGGCTGGTCAGCCAGCGAGGCTAGCGTCCTCCCCTGGGCTGGTCAGCCAGCGAGGCTAGCGTCCTCCCCTGGGCTGGTCAGCCAGCGAGGCTAGCGTCCTCCCCTGGGCTGGTCAGCCAGCGAGGCTAGCGTCCTCCCCTGGGCTGGTCTCAGCTGCCACTCACTATCTGACTTGCTCACTCGGAACTCTGGTTGGAAAAAGTCCTGGCCCTTCTATACGACCTCTGCCTCCTGCTCACAATCTCAGTGTCCTCACAGAGCTGAGGGAAGGAAAGAATACCCTCCCTCCCTCCTGGAAAATGGACCCCAGGAAGAGCAGCACGTGGCTTCCGGTCAGCTCCACGCCAGCCCCTTCCACTCACACAGGGCAGGTGTCTACACCCAGCCACTCACGCACAGTGAAAACAAAACCAGGGGAGTTCCCTGCACGGCCAGCCGAACCTGCGTTTTTAAGTGGGATGAGGCTTCCAGGGGCTGCGCCCCACCGAGACTGAGGTGTTGGGGGCCGAGGGATAGTTGCCAGGGAGCTAACCACACAGGGGCAGCCAGGTGGAGGAAACTGTGACAGGCCCATTAGACAGCAAAGAGTATCGCCCTGAGGCTCTCCTGACACGAGGCTCTGCCAAGGCTGGGTTGAGCCAACATGGGGCTCTGCCAATGCAAAGCTCAGGCACCAGGAGCCACCACTCCTGCATCCCCACTGGCATGGAGGCCTCAGCTGCCAGGCCACCCTGAGCTGGATGCCTGCATGATCTTGGGATACCGCCAGGAGCAAGTAGCTGAGTTCACCTGATGCAGGTGAGTTGCACGGGGCCCCAAATGGCTGCACCTCCCAGCTCACACCGGAAGCTGGAACTTGATGACCCAGGCCTTCCGAATTCACAGTGGGGAGGAGGAGATGTCAGCTTAGGAGTCAGCCTTGTCCCCAGCCATCCTGCCAGGTCTCCTCCAGGTGAGGGGGAGAGCCACTGGCGGCCGTTGCAAACCTTCACACACATGGCCTCTTTAGACTCTTCCTGGCTTTTCTGAGATGCCAGAGGTGGGGTGGAGAGCAGCTGGCCTGCGACTCCCAGTCTTCCCATCACTGTGGGGTCTGAACATCTGCTGCTCCACCGACATGAACAGACTTTATGAAACCAAAATGCAAATGGCCCCAAGACACCAGCAAAGAAAGTCGGCTTCCTGGACATGAAAGGAATGCTAATGGGAGCCGTAGAGAGGGCCGCGTGCCACCTCCCTGGTTGGCTCACTTAGACACAGGCACAGGCACTGGGACAATGCCAACAGTGCGCCCAGAAAGAGGGGTCAAAATCATAGATTGAAAATGCAGGTGCCCTCGCCAACTGCTGCCCGCTCTGAGTCTGTCCAGAGGCATTGCAAACCAGGCGCCCTGCTCTGGGCAGCTCACACCGGCTGAGTGGGCAGCCAGAGTTCCTCCAGCTCCTGCCTGCCTCTTGGGGCTAAACCCGAAGCTGGAAAGCTGAGTGGAGAAACATGGGAGAGCCCAGCACCTTATTTAGGAAAGGAGAAAGCCAACCCAAGTAGAGTGGAAGAGGAGGGAGGCGGGGAGGAAGCCTGGCCGCTGCGGATGTCTGCATGTGGCCTTCTTTGTGGTTTCAGTTCAAAATCTTGTAAATATTTCAAGTAATTATGAACAAAACTAAATCATTAAACTTCTGCTCTGTTATAGACACTGTGAGGAGAAAGGAAAGTCACAGATGGGGAGAAAATCTTTGCAGATCAGAAAGCTGACAAAAGACTGGCATCCGAATACACAAACACGTGCCGGGTTGAACAATAAGACTCGGAGTTGAGCCTAAGATCCGAATAGGCATCCCAGATTGACAGCAAGCGAGTCTGCTCGTCACGATTCTCTTTTCTGTGGCCAATATGCCTAACCAAAGCAACTCAGTGGAGAAAGGAAGGGCTCACGGTTCGAAGGGCTCACGGTTCGAAGGGCTCACAGCTCAAAGGTGGGGTCCATTGTGGAAAGGAAGGCTTGAGGTGTCTCTCACCAGCACCCACAGTCAGGAAGCAGAGAGGGGCGAGCGCCGGTGTGCTCACCTCCTCCCTACCTAGCCAAGAGCATTCATCCTCAAGGTCAGCAGCTATGTCCCCAACGCTGTACTCCAAACGCCCACACACAGGTGTTTACAGATGCTTCATTCAGAATGGGCAAAGCTGAGAAGCAAGAAAAATGCCTGTCCGGTCAGTCAGCAGATGGATAATTACCCCTGGGCATATCAAGACAAGGGAATACTAATCGGTGATAAGAAGCAAGCTCCCACAAGCATGGAAAGACGTGGCAGGACACGGGGTGGGGGTAGGGGGATGCCTCTCGGTGGGAGAAGCTTGTCTGAAAGGCTGCGCGATTCTACAATTGCCATGGTGATCCGAAAGATGCAAAACCAGAGCTGGGGGAACAGAGTTAGCTCCCTCCAGCACCACCACCACACACAGTACATGGTGGGGAGAGGACAAGAGAGCTCTCCCAGCAATCCAGGCCGTGGGTGCACGGTCACCATCCTTGGTGACTCGAAGCACAGCCATGCTCTCCCAACCCATGGGAAAGACTCTCCACGCAGCCACTCTCCGTGGCGCGATATCCCAGACCCCCTACACTAAGTCCTCTGCACAGAGGCCGAAGTCCTCTGTGGTGGCTTCCTTCTTCCAGTGTCTTCAGCTGTGTCCCTTTCTTTCCTCCCTCCCTCCCGCTGTGGGTTTTCCACCTCCTTTACGCCAAGCCAGAAGTGGTTTCACCAATCCAACTCTCCGCAAAGCTTGGAGAGTTTCTTATTTGCTCAATTAAAGCTTGTTCCAAATCCCCAAAGCCACGTATATAGTTCTGAGTTAAGCCACTTAAAACAAAAATCTCTGGGTGGGTGGAGAGGGAGGGAGGGAGGAAGGGGAGAGAGGGAGAGAGAGAGAGAGAGAGAGAGAGAGAGAGAGAGAGAGAGAGAGAGAGAGAGAGACGTAGGCGTCCTTGGAAGTCAGAGGCGGGCATCAGACGCCCCGGTGCTGCAGGGACAGGCAGCTGTGCTCTTCCCAGCATGGATGCCGGGAACTAACTTGAGCCTTCTGAAGAGCCATACACACCCTGTGCTGCTGAGCCACGGCTCCAGCCTGTTTTGAGGCGCTTCTTTCTCCATCTCGGCCCCTTTGAGAGACTGCCACGGGACAAAACTCTCAGCAGTCTCGGAATCCCCTTGGGCTGGACAATCGGACACAGCTTCAGTCTTTTGAAAGCCCTAAGGGGTCTGACAACCGCATGTGTAAGTTGATCTCTGGATTCAGGACTCCCTTAGCTGGAGGACTGGGTCTGAGACAGCTTCATTTTCTGGATGAGCAGGTTTGATATATGAACTGCAGCCTCCTATCCCACGGCCTCTCCCCTCCTGGAGCATCTGCAGCAGGACCAGCTGACTGACACCTCTACTCTTCCCCCTGACTGCTCTCTGATATGTGTATGTGTATGCATACAGTATGCATATACGTGTATGTGTATATGTATGTATGTATGTATAGTGTGTATACATGCATAGTGTGTATACATGTATATGTGTATGTATATGCATATAGTGCATGTACATGTATACGTATATGAATATGTATATAGTGTATGTATATATAGTGTGTGTACATGTATATGTATGTGTATGTAGATGTGCATGTGTATACATACACACATGTATACACAATTTTTTCAAGTTATATAGATGACAGCTTTGCCATTTTTGGGTCCTGTACTAGAGTCACTCCTTTCCTTCCTCCAAAGTTCCTTTGCCTCCTTCCCAGCCTCTACCTCCCAAAGGCCCCTTTGGAAGTACAAACCTGTTAGAGGGAGCATGGCCTTACCTCAGGGTCAGCCAGTTTCAGGTATCCAGACAGAGTCGCACACTACAGACCGTTTCAGTCAGCCACAGGCCTCAACACCTCTGGTTCCAACATGACATCATCTGGTGATGTCAGAGCTGCCATGGTCTGTGCCAGCACATCCCGGCAGCACCACCGTCCACAGACACATTTCTCCTATGTCCCCAGGGTTAAGTGACACATGCCAGTAAGCTAGTAAAGCAAATATCGTCAGTGTCAGTGACACAGAATGACCTCAGTGTGTCGGAAGGTGGGAAGTGTTGTCCTCAACAAGCGAGAAGCCTGTGGGAAACTTCATAAAGAGTAGCCAGGCTGGCGTGCTGCACACACTCACCAACTGAACCCTGTGAGGGAGAGCTGGGAGACAGGACGGACCCACCGAGCGGGCAAGTCTAGGATATGTCCTTGCTAAGATCCTGAGCCCAAACCTGACCAGATCAAAGGGCAAGCTCTGGACACACAGCTGAACGGCAGGACAAAGAGCCCTTCATAGCATAGCACGGCAGATGTGGGGACACTCCTCTAGGAGCACATCTGGAGTGAGGCAGAGAGCTTGGTGTGGCAGTGCTGACACACCAAGCTTCTTTATGGCCCTGAATGACCTCAAGGTGTACACTAAGGACTCAAACAGGAGCGGTCTGCCTTGTCTGCCTTACAGGAACCTGAATGACTGCCTCCAAGTGTACAGACCTCTTTGGAAGTTGGCTCTGTACCGTCTCATAAAGCCCCACCATAAAACGTTCAGATCTTCTGTGACTCAGGTGTGAAGTTGGCCATCAAAGACTAGGGTCGGGGCAGGAAGACAGTGCAGTCCAGGGCTAGTTAGTGACAGGACAGAGAGCACATGCCCACTGGACAACGGCCACTGAAATGAATCACAGAAATGCTCTCTGTAGGACCTTGGGCACAGAAAAGCAGCTGGAGGGCTCAGTGGTCCTGGGTGCACGCCTCAGCTCGGGCCGGAGAAGCCTCTCCAGGCAGACAGCTGCAGGCTCTGGGGGACCAGGGTGCTGACGAGCTTTGTCTGGTCATGAAGGATGTGTCTCCATTATGAGCAACGACTCGGACACCCCGGAAGGATGAGGAATGGGGGTGGGGGATAATCCCTCCCACTATTCCACATGACAGGGGTGGTAAGAGGCCATTGGCAGATTCCCACTACATACAGTCCCTGGGGGGTGTGCATGCATATAGACAGGCTTGTGTGATCCTGTAGGCTTGTGTGCTATACACACACACACACACACACACACACACACACACACACACGCACACATGCACGCAAAAGCACACACCGGGGGTGGGGCTCTGTCTACCAGTCAGAGTCCCAGCTGGGAGAGCTGCCCTCTCTTGGAGATCAAGAGAACGGGGCCATTAGAAAGAACATTTACAGGTAAAATAAAGCCAGTGAAGCCGACTGGGCCGAGGAGAAGGGACTGACCAGAATGCTGTCTGGGAAGCTTGCTAGCACACTCTCACAACCAGAACCCCGACCCTGTAGAACTTGAGTGATTTCCCATTCCCCCCATCTCTGGGTCTTCCACGGCTGCCAGGGAATCACAGTTCCCCCTGAAAAAAAGACTTCAGATTCCTCCGCCCATCACCAGGACAAAATGGTGGTGGCAGCCTCTAAGGACATTGCTGCTACCTTCTGATGGGTGGCTGGAGGCGTGTTTCACCTGCTTTTACTGCCACATTTCAGAACAAGGAGCTTCTGAGAGGCTCCGTCCCAGTGGAGGAACCCACACTGCACAGCTGCCCTCAAGACATGAAGCAGATGATGCGTCTGCCAAAGGGCTGTGGCCCCGGGACACCAAGATTCTAAAGAGTAAAATGAGACCTTGGGTAACCACTGCTGGATGACTGCGGATGTCCGGCATCTAGGATCCTGGGATAACGGGACTCCTCTTCATGCAGGGGTGGATTCTAACAGTGTTTGTCTTTCTGTCCCCAGTCTTGGAATCCATTGACACTGATTTCCTCAATCAAAATGCAGTACTCTGTCCCTCTACTGAAAACACCTAAAGTACATCTCAGAGGGAAGCTGAGACTGGAGAACTGGTAGACCCTCAAGGGCGAGCAAGGCCAGATTTTACAAAGGCAGAGCCCTCAGGGACATGAGGCATGGAGGGTGGACCCGGAAGTCATGGCTGCCCCCAGAGCGCTTCCCCTTCCACGCCTGGGGTTCCTTTCCTGCAGACCGAGAGGGCTCTGGGATTGAGTACTGGTCCTGACGCCACTGAAGCCCCAAGCGGCTGGGCTAAAGCCCACCTGAGCCCAGGGACACGCAGGCTGGCTCAGACAATGCTGCACAGCACAAACTCAGTTGCTATGTAATTAACTCGGGATGTAATGAGCAATAAAAATACAATTATACTCCTGTAATACATTAAGCCTCCGTGCTTTCTTAAACCACTTAAAAGGCCTCGTGCTCGCTGCCAAGAGGCGCGCACAAGGGGGTGGGGCTTCGCAAGAGCTCTCAGATGCTGTCTTTATCCAAGAGACCAAGGAGGGCCTGAGGTCACTCAGACTGACTCGGGGAGTTGGTGGAAGGCCTCACGGGCAGGAGAGATGGATTCCCAAGAGTCTGGGGCTACCCCTCAGGGAAGCCCTCCAGAGATGAAGGGGCACAGCATAGGGCTAGCCACTAGCACTCATAAGCCTGCCCACCCCCACACACAGATGTCCACATACGCACTAGCTACAGCAGCCAAATGGTGCCGACGGCTGTGTCTGGACAGGCTCGGCAGACATGCAAGCTGAGCCGCTCTGTGGTGGAAAGAGCTATGTTAAGAATGTCCCTGTTCTGACAGGAGCCTAACCGTGAGGGCACTCGGAGGCACAGGGGCCCTCCGGGTCACACAGCACAAACCTGGATGAAGTCCTGAACAGCAGAGTCCTTGGGGCCTGGAGTGGAGCTGCCTGGAGCCAAGTTCTTGGTGGCTGCCAGAGGCAGGACAGGGTTAGAAATGGCTGCTCTCCAGAGCGACCAAAGAAAAAGACGTGAACTGCTCTCTGGTGCTGGCTGCCCAAGGCTGTGATCGTGAGTTCCCCCGGGCAGTGCGCGCCATGAAGACCCTGCCTGAAGGAAGCCATCTACAAAATGCTGGAAGATGTGGCCCTCACAGATCCAGCCTCCACCTGCCAGGCAGTTCCTCTAGTGTCCCCCTAGTGTCCTGTCTCCCCCATCCTGCCCCGACTCCTTATCATCAAGCAAGCTTAGGAGAGGGGACACAAGCCGCTGTTTTCCTCACCAAGGCCATGTCCCCATCCAGGAAGGGCGGTCCCACAGCCCTGCAGGCCGGCTGCCGGGGCAGACCGCTTAACATGTCACCCGGCCTGCCGAGCCGGGCGTCATGGTGACATCGGTGTGTCATCATGACAAGGGGCTCGGACCATACACCATTGCTCCTTATCTGTCCCCAAAATGAGTTCAGACCACTGGATTGACCCTCCCAAGTCCTCCAACAAGCTTTTCTGCCCACTATGAGACTTTAGGGAAACAACACAGAGAGATCAGCAGAGGAAGTGAGAGCCCAGGCTTGATGGGGGGGCGGTGCCCGGCTGGGTGCACAGAACTTTGACTGAGAAGTCTCTAGAAGACAAGGAGCCCGTGCTCGGCGGCTGGGGCTGTGAGGCATTGAGGCGGCTGATATTGATGGAGGCGCACTAGAAAGCTCCGTCCACAAGGTCATCGTTACAGGAGCGTTATGCCGTGTGGATTTATCGCTGTGTGCAGACAGGATTTTAATTACCACATTTTAAGAGGTGTCATTATCTCTACCACAAGCTCTGCAAAAATACTGAAGCCCATTGACAGGCCTGATGGTGCAGACCCCTGGGACGGAAACCTCACGCATCAACAGGTCTTCTGCCTGTCCAGGCTGCCCAGGGCCTTCCTGACTCTGCAAGGAAGGAGCAGGGGCGGGGTAGGGGGAGCCACCCCTAACAGAACCTTCTGCTTGTATGCTCCTGGCAGGAGGCAGGGCTCCATGTGACCAGCGTCTGGCCAGGGGAGCCCTCTGCATCCCCTGGGGCTGATGGAAGGGGCTTGTCCTCCCCTACTGGTCACCCCCTTCCATCCAGGCCGCCACGGCCGAACATCCTCAGAGGCTGAACATCCTCAGAGGCAGGAATCTGCCCTCCCCAGTCCTCCCCTCCCTCCTCTGAACACACCCTCCCACCTACAGGACTTGCCTCCCATGCTCTGCCCCTCTGTTCCCGAGGATGTATGGGCTGGGCCGTGGTGGCCTGGGACCTGTGGAGGCTGAGGGCTAGCCACAAGGCACACGTGGGGGCATGTGGGGGCAGGGACTGAGGACTGCCCGACATCTCCACTCTTCTCCTGTTAAAGCAGGTGCAGCCTCTGCGAGGCTGGCCTTCAGATGCCCCACCCCCGCACCAGCTCCCATATCTTTTTATTTGCAATTAAAGATTATCCTTGACAAATGTCCCCTGTAAAAAGCTTTCACTAATTTGAAATCCTTTTTTTTCCCCCTCCCTGAACTTTAAAGTTCGAGAGCCTGATGAATTCTGAAAGGCACCAGCGGCTCTCCTGAGGAGAGGACAAAGATGGGAGTGGGCTGAGCTCAGGGGCTCTCTTCCTCCCTCAGGATGGTTTTTCCTTCACCCCTTTTCCCAGAACCCCACTGCCAAGAGCACATGGCCACGTTTCCCTCACCCAGGCCATCTTTGGGCCCGGGTCTGAGTCCAGCCCTCACCGGGGCTGGAGCACCACAGCTGTCCACGGGCCTGCAGCTGTGGGGACGGAGGTGCTATCCAAGGAACATCAAGGACCCAGAGAGGGCTCCAGGCAGCTCCCGACTTGGTGCTCTTCAGCTCTGGTTTCTGACCTGGGAGAGGAGCAGGAGCAGAGCAGGAGGCAAGAGGAAGAGGTTCACTGTCTTCTGGTTCACCCAGCTCCAGGAAATGAGTAGCGCCCCCTCACCAGAGCTGAGGCGGCCATGCCACAGGACAGGAGCAGAGTTGGAATACTTCTTACTAGAGTGGCCAATGAGGTAGGGTTTGTGCGTAAATTCTGGGGTCCACAGAGGCTCTGGGGTTCACAGAGGCTCTGGGGTCCACACCTGGGCCCTGGGTTTTCCTCACAGACCCTGGACTCTGCTCATAACCCCTGGGTTATCCTCATGGATCCTGGTTTTGCACACAGCCCGAGTTCTAAACAAAAGCCTTGGACATTGCCCTAGAGTGTCTCTCTTTGCTGCTAAAATGCATTTTTCACTTTAGAGGTTACATGTTATCACAGAGGGAAGTCAAGGCAGGGACACCAGGCAGAAGCTTGAAACAGTAACCATTTGAGGACTTCTGCTTCCTGGCTTACTTGCAGGCTCACCATTGGCTACCTTTCTCATACAGCCTCGGCTCACCTGCCTGGGATGGTGCCGCCCACGGTGGGATGGCCCTTCTGTAGCTTGGCGCTGCAGGCATGTGATGTGCACCAGTTTCTTGGTGTCCCCTGTGGTAGGGCATCCACCCAGCTGGCCTTTCCTCAAGCCCAAACACAAGACAAAGTTCTTCTGGGCAGCGGTCGCTTCGGCTACCCAGCACCACTGTGAAAGGAGCCCAAGTCACTGAGAGAGGTTACAGAAGGTCCTCAGGAGGCCAAGGAGGCCACTCAGATTGGAGAGATACTCAGTGTGCCTCATACCGGGCGGGGCGGGGAGGGGATGGGGGGAATATCGTGCAGCATCCGGATCTTGGCTCACTTCTTAGCCGAATCCCAATTTACCCAGAGGCCTTGGCACTGTGCTGGCCTCCCTTGGAAAGCAGCCTCGCTTGGCATCCTGGGAAAGTAACCCAGCCAAGGAATGTTCACACCAACCTTAGCCAGCAGGGCTGAGAGCCGCGGCGAGGGAGGTCTGGGTCCTGGAGCAGGAGAGGGTGGAGGAGGCACGCCTGCGCTCAGCGCTGGGGACAAAGGGACAGAGTGGTGTGCTGGGCCCCTGACAGGCACTGTCACTCGCGGCCCCCACCCTCCGGCAGCACAAGCTCTTGGTTCATTTGACAATGGCTGCAGAAGTTCAGGCTGGGCCTTGGCAACGGGCCTGGGATATGGGAGAGGTGCCCCCTGCACCCCCAGGCAGCCCACTTGACTGGGCCTTGGCGTTGCCACCTTTCGGCATCAACAGAGACATGGGCCACAGATGCTTCTAAAGGGGTCCAGAGAAGGGAGAACTGTCCCTTGCAGCCACCCAGGCTTCTTCTGATTCACAGCCTGGAACAAGCCTACCCAAGCGAGGGAGACACCAAGGAGCAGGACCCCACCCAGAGAGGACTCAGGTTGTAATCGGTGGCAGGTCTCAGACAGCCGGGGAGTTCAGGCCGCTTTCCTAAGCAGCGAGAGGATTGGAGTACAAGAGCAGTGCAGATGAGCTGATGTGGAAACCAAAGGCTTCTCTGATCTGACCTCTGACCTGTGTTCTCAGCTGTCCATTTCAGACCCAAGAGACCCAGGAGAGCCCAGCCCCTCCCACCTGCACCCCAAAGAAGACACACCAAGGCATTCTTCTTGGTGTCTCCACTGCAGAGCAACAGGAGATGTGCGGGGCACTGAGCTCTACCACTGCGATGTCCTTCCTCGGGCGCTTCTGCTCCCGACAGGAAGTTACCACAGCCATGCTCACCGCAGCCCTGGTGGGGGACAGAGCCTAAACACTAAGGTGCAGCAGAACAGCTCCGACTCCCCGGCCCTCAGGGCCATGGAGGCTCTGGAGCCTGGAGCCTGAACACAGGCTCCACAGCCAGAGCCCTGACATCACACAGCCGGGCCCTCCTCCCACATCAGATCTCCCCACTCTAAAAGGTGAATGGATCTTACCTGTGTCGGCCTGTCTTCTGTGACTGCCATGGAGTCCTGTGGTTGGAAAATGACAAACAGGAGCAGGTCCTGGGCCACTGTCTGAAACTGTAAGTCCATAGCAGAAGACGTCATCCAGGGAGTCAGGCACAGAACTCGGGGTGGGGTGGGGGGTAAGGCAGGGGTGACTTGGCCTGTGTTCTATCAGGAGCCCTCACAGAACCCCAGATACCGGCAGGTCTCTGTTTATAAGGATGCTCTTAGTCACTTCCTGAAGGCCCCCGACCCATTGGCAGTGGAATGTGGGGAGGATTTTGGAGACCCTTCAGCCATATTGGGCTGTGCTGGCCTTACCTGTGTGGGCTCAGGGGTCTGCACAGCCCTGCCCCCTCTCTCCACAAACCCCTTGCAGGTGAGGCGTCAGGGTGCACAGAACAGCATGGCAGCCTGCCCGGGGCCACACAGCATGCAAAAGCGAGGCCTGAGTGCTCTCCAGCCTGACTCTGCCTCCCCGTCCCCAACGTCCCACAGGGCTGTGTGACCCCACACTTACACAACGGGACACGGGCGCATCCCAGCGTCCCCCAGAAACAGTGGAGCACGTCACTTTTCATTATGATTAAAACTCATCCCTCACGGGACACAGCAAGCCGTTGTAGCGTGTCCTGTTGTCTCAGTTTGCCCCGTTGAGAAAGAAACAACAAGGGCTAGGACTCTCCCGCGACCACGTCAGCTGGGTCCCTACACAAACCATGACGGCCCTTCGTTTATCAGGAGCAGACAGCTTCATGTCCAGGGGCGGGGTGGGGGCTTCCTCATGCACCCCAGGATAGAACAACACCGCTTCCTCTTCAGATCCAGTTTAGGACAGGATCCAGGAGTGACGGCTTGAATCCACCCACCTATCCCAGAAGGAAGACAGGCAACTCAGACCCGGCATTCAGCCTCAGGGCCCTGTGCCTGTCAGGATTAGCTGCATTTCCAGCCAAAAGAAGACACCCAGAGAGAGGAGGGAAGGGGCCTCGCTCAGCACTGAGCCACGGCACAGCCCCTCCATCGCTCCCTGCCCCCGTACTTACCAGCTCTTGTCCCCTGGACATCTCTACTGCTGAGCCCCGGTGCCTCCTCGGACCTTGAAACCCACCTCCCTGGCTCCTCTGACCTTGAAACCATCTCCACAGGCTATGGGCACTGAATTAGCCATGTGGCTCTACAAAGAACAGGTTGTCCTTGGATATCCCCAAGGACAGGGCAAGATTTTCTGGTCGGCTGCAGTGGGCCCTTGAATAGACTCCATCGCTCCTCACTGGAACAGAACGGTTTGCAAAGCTAGCCCGCCTCTCCCCTCCCCTCTTCTGCCTTCCTCTTCTCTCTGCTCCACACACAGCAAGGAGCAGGCCTGATGGGAACAGACATGGGAAGGCTAGAGGGGGCCAGGGGTCCTGAAGACCGGCGGCACAGCTGGGCGCCAGCAGATGGGGCTCACCCTTGAGGGGGCATCGAGGGAAGCCGCATTGAGCCCAGAAGCAGAGAGCGCTCTAAGAGGGCTGGACTCTTCTTTGGATCATGGCAATGTAAACACATCCTAATTCTCACCTGTATGAGAGCTATTCCTCGGTCCTATTCCAACCACCAGTGCCCAGAGAAGCCATCCAGGCCCTATCCAGAGCTCCCCAGAAATCTCCCCGTGGTCTCAGCCCTGCCATGCCCCTAACCATAACCAACCTAACCCTAATCCTGAGCCTCAGTCATCTTAATATCCACGGTAAATTAGGGTTGAGTAGGCCATCCTGTATTTTCAAAGTAGCCACACTGTAGCCCTGATGAGCTGGTCTGTTCTGCCCATGACTGGACTCCCCAGGGAGAACCATGACAAGCTGCTACCGGGTATAGAATGTTAGCTTTCTAGAACATTCTCCCCACACAGAAGAAAGGACAACAGAGATGGCCTGTCCCCAGGTGGATAAGACTTGAGGTAGGGGACAGGTTCTACGTCATAAGGATCCAGGTTCATTCCATTCCCGTTTGGAGGGGCTTATGATCGGGAGATGAGACACCACCCCCCAGCTAATTTAAAGCGAGGAGTTGGGGCGCTGGTTCAGTGTGCAAAGTGCCTGATGGACAGCCATGAGGAACCCACACAAGCCCTAATACAACAGCACATATCTGCAATCCCGGTGCCAGGGAAGCAGAGGCAGGAGGATGGCTGGGACTCACTGGCCAAACAGCTAGGCTGAATCAGAAAGCTCCAGGCAGAGTGAGAGAGAGAGAGAGAGAGAGAGAGAGAGAGAGAGAGAGAGACCTTGTCTCCAAACATAAGCTGGAAAGCAATTGAGAGTGATGCCCAATGTTGACCTCTGACCCCTGCAGCAACGCTTGTGCATATGTATTTACACATACATGCACACATGCAAACATGCATGCACACCCACACAGCACATGTGAAGCTTCTGACTCAGCACTCCGCCCCATGTGAGAGGCCCATCCTCGGGTGTGGGGCCACGGGTCAGCCCAGCAGTCTGAGCCCTCCACCGGCTCAGCAGACACAGAGACGCCCCTGAGCTCCTTTGTCTGCAGCCAACCTCCTCAGAGGCAGAGAGAACATTTTTTTTAATTTGCTTTGCAAATAACCATGAATTAAAAACCATATATATCTATTTTTAAAAACCTTGTCTTTTGCTTCCGTAATTAAATTTCCACAAGATATTTTTCCCTAGGAAAATTCAATTAGGTTTTAATTTTAGTCATCTAAGAAGCACTGGTGCCCTGAGTATTTGATTTTTAATTTAAGCCCTTGATAGGGCATTCCAATGAAAACTCTCAGGCGGGCGCTGTAGCATGACCGAGCCGTTGAAGGGCAGGCAGGTCCCAGTGGCCAGGCCAGCTGGGGTAGATGGCCTCTGAGGAAATCAGAGTGACCAGGGGCCACTTGGACATGCTGGCTGTGCATTTGGTCCCTTTGCCCAAGTGACCCCATGAACACCCTGTTCTAGCTACAGGGCAATAAAACGCCGGCCAGGTCAGACGTCTGGTCTGAACCAATGGCACAGTCAGGAAAGTGTTGGCTTTGGACGCACACATGTAACCGTTTTGAAGATGACGGAGATGGAGGTAGGGGCCGTAAATGAGCCCGCAGATCCAGGGGCGACACACCCTGAGAGCTTTTGATTGCTTCGTGCGGGGCTCCCGTTTCACCTCCTCCACACTAACACACAGAGGAAGAGAGGCCTGTGTGAGCCTCTGTCTCCAGGCCTCAGCAGGACCCCGGCTCTTCTCCTTCCTTCCTTCTTTTCCCAGCAGACGACTTCCTCAGGACGGTCCTAGTGTGCCTGGTGAATCTCGTCTGGGACTGAGGGCTGCACAGTCACCTCAGCGGGATTGAAGCCGGGACAGGCGCTACATTCAAGGAGCTGGAGGGGGCAGATCTGGGACCTGCTCAGACCCCGGACAGAGCCTGACCTGGGCAGGAGCAGGGCAGGGATAAGGTCAAGGCTGAACCTCACTACGGGAAATGTGGGTAGAGGACTGACTTGAGGGGGACACACCTATCCTCAGGGTCCCCAGAACCCTGTTTCCACGGCTGCGTCTGAGAAGGAGCCCTGCCTTGACCTATGAGCACACTTCCGAGACCGGAGTCCCAGTTACTTGCTTTTTTTTTTTTTTTCCTCTCCAGACCCTCCATCCCACACAGTATCCCAGAGGGACCAAGAAAGGAAGCAGGGAGAACAGGGCAGACAAGCCAGGCCACGCTGTCACAGCACACTGGCTGTTTTCATTATTATGTGACGATTGAGATTCCTAAGAAGTCAGAAGAATAATATTGAGATCCCTTGTGCCCTCTGCCCAGATCTCTCAGGGAACGCCACTCTAGCCCCACCCACCTCCCCTCTTTAAACCCATAACCAGCAGTTGCAGCAATCTCTCTCCATCCTCTACAGTCAGTTTCAGAAACAGAGGTGCAGCGCCGGACCCTGCGCCCGGCTGCGTTGCCTGGCTGTCCGGTGGTTCGGGTGTGAGAGCTCACTCCTTCTTTGCTGGGCGCCTTGCTCCTCAGCACACCTGGCCCACACAAGCCTGCGGTGCATCAAAAATGCACTGAACGCCCTGACCTTACAAACTGTGGGGAAAGGTCAAAGCAACGTTTCGACATCAGATGCAGTGACATGGGCCACTGCAAGCAGGGGACGGTCTTGCTGTAAGCAGACAGCGTGGATGCACTGTCATATACGTGGCCGTTGCCCATGGGAGACATCTAGCCTGACTAGTTTGCTGTCACGGGGAGCAGACCATGTTCATGACATGTGTGAACATAGGGGCTTCTGCATCTACCTGGATGTGTGACCAGGACTGTACTTGCTGTGTCCTGTGATAGTTGTGTCATACCATGCTGTTTTCCAGAGAGGCCGGACCATTTACACCTCCATAAACCCGTCCTTTGCATCTTTCCAAGCATGAGGTGTAGACACTTCTTTACATAAGCCGTCTGATAGGGCAACAACTTACATTTCCCTAAAGGCTAGTTCTGGGAAACAGCCCTGCATCTCTGCATCTGTGTTCTCTCTCTCTCTCTCTCTCTCTCTCTCTCTCTCTCTCTCTCTCTCTCTCTCTCTCTCTCTCTCTCTCTTCCCTCCTTCCCTCCCCTTTTCCCTCCCCCTTTTCCCTCCCCCTTCCCCTCTCCTCTTCCCCTCTCCACTCCTCCTTCTCCCCTTCTCCCTCCCCCTCCTCCCCCACTCTCAGGGGCCTTCACACATTCCCCCCCCCAGGCTTGTCTGGTTTGGTGCCTACAGAGTGCCGAGTGTTCTGTGTATTTCTGAAGGTCTGTGGTTCCAAATGTCATCTCCCTCTCTCCCTCTCTGTAGAGTCCTCTCATCCCTTTACAGTAGGGCCTTCCACAAAGCAAACATTTAAAGGTTTAAGTCCAGGGTCTCAGCCCTTCCCATGGACCCCCATTGGCCGAAGGTTTTCTCCTGTTTCCCTGAAATGGTTTTGTTTTGTGTTTTGTATTTTGTTTTAATAGCAAACTTGAGTAAATGATCCTTTTTGACTAAATTTTTGCCCAGATGTGAGCCTGGGGCCAAAGCTTTGCCTGAGGGTGTCACAACCAACTGCCCCTGTGCCATGCGAGGAGCCCTGTCTCCTCCACTGGGATACTTTTCTTCTCTGTCACAAAGATGGTCACATCTGTGCCTGTTGTGTTACACGTTCAAAGTAACATTCCGTGTTATCCTCTGCCTGTGCCTGTGTCCTGTGTCCCTGTGTGTATCCTCAGCCAGTACCACAAGCTGATGACCAAGGAACCAAGAACTAACCTGGAGTGGTGGACAGTGACTCCTTCATTTTTTTTTTTTTGTCTGAAAATCATCCCAGCTACTCCACCCCTTGGGCTTTTCACACAAACTTTATAATTACCTTGCCTAGAGGTTTTTTTATTTTTCTTTTCCTGTAAAAACAGTGTTTAGAGCTGAGGATCGCTTTAGGAAGAACAGCATCTCAGTCCTCCAGCCGTGAACACTGAACCTTAGCACTTGCGTTTCTCTCAGCATTGTGTAATGGGTCGGCCCAGCTCCGTGTGTCCCATTGCTCCCCCCCCCCCGGGGATTTCACTACCGAGTGTTGGTGTGTGGTATCGTAGCTCTCATTCAGCACTCGTGGGTCTCCCTCACTGGGAGAGGAACAGCAGACGCTCGGATGTTTGTCTTGAATGCCAAAAGCTTGCTGGGTTGCTGCTGTGTTAGTGCCCAGGGCTTTACAGACAACCCTGTCTCCTGAGCTAAGAATGATCCCGGTTCTTCTTTCAGACAAACAGGCCCCTTTGATTCCCCCCCCCCCTTATTGCACTGGCTGGAGTTTAAGACACTGTGAGTAAGCGTGCTGAAAGCAAGCACCTCCCCTATTCCTGGTGGTGACATACCCTGTCAATTACATGCCCTTTGCATTAGTCAATATTGACGGTCTATTTGAGCGGGTTAATAAACCCCGGGGGGCTTCACTGAGGCTCACCCATAGGCATGTCTGGGATGGCATTCAAGGGAACTGACAGAAACAAGACCTGAGTGAGTGTGGAGGCTGACTAAAAAGAGAGAGGAGAAAAGAAACCAAGCAAAAGTACCAGTGTTCCCCGCTGACCGCGTCACGGCGGCCACCGCCTGTTCCCTGTGCCGGAGCCGCCTGTGGCCATGGCTCTCCTGCCATGCTAGACCCTATCTCTAAATCCCGAGCTGAATAGCCCTCTCCGCACTTAAGGTGCTCCTCGTCAGGTATTCACCACAGAGAAGATGGGCAAGCCCCGCGCTGACGTCAGTGTCTCCACAGCTGGGCAGTCAGGGCGATTGAGGACGCTCCTCTCGTCATTTGCTACTGAATTCCACCCAACGATTTTTCCTTTGTGGACTTACAGGACTGCGTGATTTTTATCCCGTGACTGTTAGCACGGTGGATGGCGACGGAACGGCTTCCACGTGTCAGATGGGCCTGATCTATTTTGCTAAACCTTTTGCGCCCGTGTTCACGAGGGACATTAGTTGGCCGTTTGTCTGATTTTGTACCGCATTTGATCATTTCTGTTTCCTCTGGGACGTCCTTTCTTCTCGCACAGGCTGAACTGTAAGGTGGACCGGTTCCTTTCAGTTCGGATCCCCTCTTGCCTTCAATGACCACTCTGTCACCTGTGTTTCGGAGAACTTGCCTCGGGGCCTTTGTGATCAGAGTCACTACTTAGCGAGGCTTCCCTTCTCATCTTAGATCCAAGGTCACCTCCATTTAAGGATACACCACCCCAAGTCAGCTGGTGCCTCTGGGCTTCTATAGAACACTGATTCACAGTGTTGACAGGATAAAAGATAAAACTACATAGTAGACCGGGCAGTGGTGGTGCACGCCTTTAATCCCAGCACTTGGGAGGCAGAGGCAGGTGGATTTCTGAGTTCGAGGCCAGCCTGGTCTACAGAGTGAGTTCCAGGACAGCCAGGACTACACAGAGAAACCATGTCTCGAAAAATAAAAACAAGACAAACAAACAAAAAAACTACATAGTAATCTCAATATAGACTGAAAAGCCATCCGGGCCAGTGAAATGGCTCAGTGGGTAAGGGGGTTTCCCACCAAGTCAGAACCCACACAGCAAAGGGGGAAACTGAGTCTCACAGGCTGTCGCTGACCGTCCTACATACACTGTAGAACCTGTGTACCCATACACGTGCATATGTACACATACACAAATAGGGAAATATAAGGGGGTAGAGTCAGCCTGCTGAGGGCTGTGTGGCCTGGGGCAGCCCCTGCTGTGCTCTGCGATGACCCTGCCCAGGGAGGCTGCCTGAGCCGGAAGGATGGGCCTCACATACAGTGGGGCTGTGGAAGCCGATGTCCCCACGAGCCACTTCCGAGATGCTCCTCTGCTCATCGTGAGTTAGAGTCAGGGCAGGATGGGGCCACCAGCATAGATACACAGGGTGTCCATGCAAGGGGCCCTTCAATAGCACAGAGCAGGCATGGGGTCTCAAGAAAATGACTGCACAATTTAAAGTATTTTGGCAAGGCCCAAAGTTGCACTTTGGAAGAAGGGTGTGTGGGATGCAGAAGCAGGGGTGCCACTGGCTTCTTCATTCCTAAAAAGGGGTGGGGCTGGAGAGATGGCTCAGAAGTTAAGAGCACTGACTGCTCTTCCGAAGGTCCTGAGTTCAAATCCCAGCAACCACATGGTGGCTCACAACCATCCATAATGAGATCTGATGTCCTCTTCTGGTGTGTCTGAAGACAGCTATAGTGTACTTACATATAATAATAAATAAATCATAAAAAAAAATGGGGTGGGAGGTTCCTGCTCCTCCCTCTGCGCAGTGCGAGCCTAGCCTCACATTCTCATGTGATTGGATAACATTCTTAAGGCTAAAGTGGATCCGTTGGTAATCAAAGTGCACTCTGGGGACAGGATGCAGTCTTAGCACATACGCCGATCTTAGGAAAATGCTGACAGAGGAAGAGGCTTTTGCCAGTTGGCTTCTTTGTCAGTTTCACTAAAGATTTATTTTTTTATTTTTAATTATATCTATGTGTGTGCATGCATGTGTGTGCACATGTGTGTACATATGTGTGTATGCATTGAATAGTATGTTTGTATATGTATATACATGTATGTATGTGTGTACGTGTCTATGTGTACATGTGGATAGTGTGTTTGCATGTGTATGTGTATGAGCATGTATATGTGTATGTATGAGTGTGTGGTGTGTGTGTGTGTGTGTGTGTGTGTGTGTGTGTGTGTTCAGGGGCCCATGGAGGCTAGAGGTAGCGGATCCCCCTGGAGCTGGAGTTACAGACCTCTGTGACCTGCCTGATATGAATGTTAGAAACTGAACTTGGGTCCTTTGCAAGGGTAGTATGTCTCCACAGCCCCTACCAATGTCTTTAAGGATGGAGTTTTCTTTGTCTCATTTATCCTTTGATAGAAAAGACGGTGCACTTCATTTGCGATACCCACAAACGCAGCGAGGAAATGATACTCACAGGAAGCAGGCGGCTTCCATGGAGGCAGGCATCAGTAGTGTGTCAGGGTGACAAGGCACTCAGGAGGCGGGGCTGCTCAGCAAGCTGGGTGACTGTGGGTGGGTAGGAGGGTCAGAGGTGGCCCTTCCAGACATGTGGGCACCAAGGAAGCCTGGGTCTCTGTGGGGTTCCAGTCCTCCAACCTGTGCTTAATCAGCCATGCACCAGTAAAGCAAGGAAGGGCAGCAGCCTGGCGGAGAGAAGTTGGCATGGCTCTGGCGGGAACAGTCCAATTATTGAGTGTTCACCCAGCCCTCTCAGCATCCGCCTTTATATCTAATTTACGGAATTACCAATTAGTGGTGGCAGATCCTGCCTCTCCCTCAGGTGCCGACTATCTGTGTCACCACCACACAGGTATCCAAGGAGGCCGTCAGCTCACCCACACGTCCTGGGACGGGATCCCTGCCCAGGATTCGGCAGCCGTGGGCCGCTCAGTGACTGCTTCCTCCGGGTAAGCAGCGAGGTGGGGCCCCGAGGAGCACTCAGTGAGTACAGGCACTGTGTGCTGACATGCACTTCTCCTGCTGCACCCCAGACCCCCAACCCCAACCCCCCCAGCCCCACCATCTTGCCCCCTAACCATAGCCTTCAGGGCCACTCCAGAAACGAGGCCTTGGGGGCAAAAAGAGGTGCACCGCTTCAGCGGCTACCCTGTCAGTCCTCTTCTGGCTACGGTGCAGTACACCCACCTCCGTGCCTTTGAGTGTCTCACTTCTGATCTCCAGGGTGATTGGCGGCTACTTCAGCTTATCTCTGCACCATTCCTCCAGCCCCTGCTGTGCAAACAAGCCCGTCCCTGATACCCAGGGTGGGGTGGAGGGAGGCAGAGGGCTCTGCCAACAAGCCATGGAAACAAGAGGTCACCAGGCCAGGACTTGGCTCAGCTGGTGCCCAGGAAGGGGAGAGAGCACCTGAGCCACCCTGCTCTGCCCAGGTGCTCAGCACCTTATGACGAGAGGGATTCCCAGCCTCCACTTCAGACTTCCCTTAGCGGAACTTACTAGCTGCTTTCTACGCATGACAGAACTTGGCATCCTAGGTCCTGACATTCTCAAAGACGGGGTCCATCCTATACATGACACGTGACCCAGTTCCATTCCAAACCCAGATCCCAGCTAGGTACTGTGCCCTGATACTGGGAACCTTGGTCACAGCCCATTTTAGAGAAAGTAAGTTGAGGCTAGAAAGGGTGGCATCCAGGGGGAGGAGACCTGCAGAAGTACCTCAGGAAGGCCATCTCTGCTGCTAGGGAACCAACAGGATCATAGAAACCTGGCAAGTCCCATGTCATCCCCACATCCCCACAGCTGGCCACAGCCTGGCCGAGGAAGGATGCGGTGTCCACCCGTCTCCTGGGCCATTCCCCTCTTCTGGGCTAGCTCCTGTGCTCTGTGATGATGGTGTCTCTGTGGAGGGCTGCTCCAGGTTACGAGAGTCCCAGAAAGACTCAAGTCCCCATCCAAAACCCCTTGGCTTCTGGCTAAGATAGCTCTGAACCGAGCCCCTCCCTTCTGGGTCCCTCTAAGTTCGTTTATACTCCTGGAGCTTCTGGGAGACCCTTACACAGCTCCTCTCTGTCTCCTCACCCTCCTGAGTCCCTTCGCACATCTCTTTCAGGTTTCTGTCTCAGGAACTCAGTTTGTCTTGACCTAGACACCACACTGTCCTGAGCACCCCCTTCAGAGGCTGTAAATCACAGCAGAAGCAATCCTGCCCTTTCCAGGAACCCAGATGTTGTACCTCAAGATATAAACTCTGCCCGTGGACCAGTTGTGGGAACCGCCACCCTGATATAGAAACCTTCAGTGGCTGAAGTGGCCGGTGGCTTCTGCTGACAAAAACTGCACTTGCCTTTGACAAGAAAACTAAAACAGGAGGTTTTGGGGACAGTGTTGTCCCTAAAGATGATAAGATGAAATAAACCCTTCTCTTCTGAGGTTGCTTTGGTCACGGCAATATAAAGTACAGCAGGCCCTTGTGGGGAGGAGCCATGTCACGTGGGGTCCTGATGTCAGGAGCTGCTGATCAACGGTGGGGGAAATCATCCAGCAAGCAGCTTAGCCAGGAGGGCACAGGGGGGCTGGGCGCTGCCTACCCGGTTACACGCCCACAAACCGGCAGCTGCACTGCGTGGCCAGGCCCTGAGTCGATCCTGAGTGTGTGTTTACGCTGGAGACAAGGGAGGCGTTACAATGGAAGCCCACTGAGGCCATGGTCAGTCACAGGGCACTTCACTCTGGGCACAGCAGAACAAGAGGACCCTCTCAGCATACCAGGCATGAAGGGTCAGGTGGCATATGTCACTCCGGCGTGTCTGTGAGGCCATTTCTAGATGAAGCAAACATTCAAATCTATAGAGTAGAGTTCCCCCACCCTACCCCCATTGTAGGCAAAAAGACAGAAGAGTCAAGGAGGGACAGTGGGCCTCTACTTGCTGAGCTAAGATGATGGTGCCCCCCCCCACACACACACAGCCTTGGCATTTGATTGGACCTAAGCAGACCTACCAGAGTCCTGAGCCTCCCCCTGGCCAGGGCCAGGCGCAGGTCGTAGGACCTCTTAGCCTCTGTAGCCCCAAGAAACAAGTCCTTGTCATAAACACACATACAAACACATGAACACATGCTCTCTCTGTCTCTGTCTCTGTCTCTCTCTGTCACACACACACACACACACACACACACACACACACACACACCCTCTCTAGGTGATTCTCCAGAAAACCCTAGACTAGCTGTTTTTGGCAGGACCCAGCACTGCATACTGGGGGTGGGGGAAGCTATAGTCGAAGCACCATTGCTGGTGGGTGGACGGGGCTGCATGGCAGAGTGTCAGCGTCTGGAGGACTCTGCTGGTGGGTTTTCTGCAAGCCGTGCTGGAGAGGGCAGGTATAGAGTGAGTGGCGAGACAGCAGATGGGACCGGAGGCATCTGTCCTAGGAGGGATCTGCTTGATGACACAAGTTCAGGGTTTGAGGAGCATAAAGATAGATGCCTGCTGAGGTCCTAAGGAACAAGGGTGTGGCAAATCTTCTTACTGAGCATGTGCAGGAGGCTCTCCACCAACATGGAAGAGTGAGGGGACTTCTTACTTTCCGGAGAGAAGATTCATGGCTGTCTCAATGTCAGAAAGAGCCTGCTGGCCTCTATCACACGTGGGAGAGAGAGAGAGAGAGAGAGAGAGAGAGAGAGAGAGAGAGAGAGAGAGAGAGAGAGAGAGAGAGAGAGATTAGAAGAGGTTGCTAAAGGTAAGAGTAAGCCAGTGCCCCCACCGGAAAAAGCAACCCAAAGCCTGGGAGAGTTTCAGGGTCCGAGTGGAGCTGATGATTCCTCCCACCCAGGAAGAGCATGGAAGAGGGATGAGAGGAAACCGGACAGTTTTCCACAGGTTAACGTGGCTCAGAGACCTGAGTCAGAGCCCGAGGCCCCTGAGGTTAGGGAGGGAGCTAGAAGACAGGAAAAGTTAGAGTGAGGTCAAGAAGAACAGGGTGTGAGGAACACTCGGGGGTTACACAGAGCCAGACTTAGCAGGCGGCTTGGGGCTGGAGATGCCTCCAAGTTCATCTCCCCCTGCACACGGGTGAGCACACACCCAGTCTCACTGCTTGAGCACACACCCAGTCTCACTGCTTGGCTAGCACTGGCCCCAGGCCAGGGCTGTCTTAGCTGCCTTGGCCTCCTTCTGAGCAACCCAAAAGGTCCCCCAGCTCAGAGTGGACACAGTGGGGGCCCCAGGAGAGTGCTCCGTGCTCCCTACCTAGGCTGACTCCCTCTCCCTCCAAGCCTGTCAGCCTGTCGGTTTGTGATCTCCCTGAGTTAAGGGCTGGGTTACTTTGTTGTCCCAATTCAAATGTGAAAGCCTTGGCCTGACTGGAGGGGTAAGGCCTGTGTGGGGGGCCTCCAGGATTGGGAAAGACAAGAAGATGGCAGTGCAGGAGTGCACGATGCTTCTGGAGAGCCAGCATCCGCACCTTCCTCCACGGCCATACATTCGCTGGTTTCTGCCTGAACATCTGGAGTCCGGGGAACCCTGTATAGACTGTGCATTCAATGTCAGAATTATTGAAACTGTCCATCCGTCTGCAATAACGCAATAATGGTAGCCCCTGCTGTGTGCGCGCCAGACACCATCCCGGCTCTTCAGTCCCCGTGACCCCCACTCACTGACCTGGGAGCAGGCAGACGCTGAGAGTGAGGTGCTGCGTCTGAGGTCACATGGAGTCTGAGTCACGTGGGTTTAGAGTTCGTGCTTTCCTCCAGTTGATGCTTGGCGGGGGGGGGGGGGGTGGCAGATTGGGTCAGTTTCAGGATGGTCCACTGGGTCACACTGACTCTGTATCTATCAGGAGGCTCCGTTGGCTTCACACCGCCTGAATCCATCAGTCCAGCGTCCCACAGAGATCCTGGGTTCAATGGTTCCTGTGAGACAGACTTCCTGGGGTCCTCCCCACACCAGCTTATGCATAGCCTGTGCCTGTAATACCAAAGAGCAGTCAAGGGTATCAGCTGCAGGGACCGTGACCTCCCAGAGCAGATGCCCCACACAGGGGGCAGTCCTCAACAAAGAGGTAGGGCAGCATCCGCCTAGCCCAGAAGCCCTCTGAACCCCCTCTAGAAGCTACCCATAGGTCAGGGCTCAAGGATCCAGCGGATCCCAGGGGCTCCGGGCTCTGACGACGAGTCTTTGCTACTGTCCTGGACGTCTTCTCAACTCGTTCCACCTCCTGGCCTTGCCTTGGGTGCCACCTCAGGTCCGGAGACAGTAGCATGGCGTGGGGTGGGGGATGACCCTGTCCGCATCTCTGTCAATCTCTGTTCCCTTGAAGTACCAAGGGCCCACGCGTGATGGGAAGATGGCAAACATTCGCAATTTTAAATGCGGCCCTCAGTCAACACCAGAGCTGCCGCTCCCAGCTGCCCCACCCGCTCTTGGGTGCTGGGTCAGCCTTTCAAAGCAAAGGTCAGCGCTGCCTCTTGGTTGTGTTTTAATAGGATTCAGTATCTTGTAGCTTCCGCCGGCCAGCGCCCTGGCCAGGGCCTGGGCTTCTCATTAATGCGCATGAAGGAGGGAGATGACATCATTTACATCTAATCGGCTTGTTTATCTGCCTGGCACTGCGCTTGTTTTCACAAAGGGCAGAGGCAGACAAAAGCTACATTTGCGTCCTGGAAGGGGAAACCGACAAGATCTCTGCTTGTAGACATTTATTGTTTGCAAATGAGATAATCTAGTAACAGGAGCGCCCGCTCCCGCTCCCGAGAGGCCTGCAGGAGGCTGCCCTGCCCTCCTCCCTAGAGTCCAGACCTCACTGGAGCTGTGCAGACCACAATAGCTAGGCAGTGCCCTCCACAAGGCCCTCGGGCCCTCTTCTGGACACCTGCCCTAGGAGGGCCACAGCAGAGTGCAAGCTGGGATCCTTCTAGCACCCATGACTAGTGACCGCCACATCCCTGGGTGGTGGGGAGGAGCGAGACACCTACCCACCTCACCCAGGGCCCGGGCACATCCAACTGTGAGCCTCTGGTCTAACCGCCTCCCTGAGGAGTGCATCTGTGGGTCTGTGACATCCCGGGAGCCATCCTGCCTCACTGTCTGAGAAAGGACAAAGGCCGAACAGGATTGTTTCCAGACCCAAGTTATGAGTGCAGCGAAGAGGGTCCTGAGTCCGGATTTGCCAACTCAAAAGGTCTCTTCAGAGACGTCCTTCTCAAGGTGGTTTGTGGGGTCTGGGCATATGGGCTCCTTATTAGAGCCTGCGTATGCCAACAGCTATAGACTCAGGGCACCCAGGCACAACCAGGCATTAAAGGATGAAGATCATGTGACCTACACTCCCGTATAGCCTCACAAGCCTGCCAGGCAGCCCAGGAGCCCATGCCCTGATGTCTATACTCTGACCTTCCACAGCCAATATTCAGGCCTTCCTCGCACAGTGCCCGGAGAGACCTGCTGACCTCCCAGAGATTTAGACCCTCCCTGAAGTCCTGGAAATTCAGCCGGGCTCAGCCTGGAGTGCTAAAGAAGCTATCAGAAATTTCTTTAAAACGTGGATATCCCAGAGGGAGGTGGGCAGGGAGGAGACAAGAGGCCTCAGCTCTAGCCGAGCCCCACCCCAGCATCAAGGCTTAAATATTATCTGCTCTCATCCCAGGCTTCAGGCCCCTAAAGTGTTAGGCTTGAAGGAAAGACTTATCTCGCTAAGAGCCAGGCCCGAGAGCGGGACAGGGACACAGAGGATGTCTAGCCCTGCAGGGTGGCGGAGGAGGATGCAGTGAGACCCAGCTCTGGTCTCCATAGACCCTCTCACCTGACCTGACCGAGAGCCATGCTGAGCCTGACTCTGAGGTGAAAACAAGCTGGAGGACAGCGCGCCATTTTTACCTTCCTGTACCCACAGACCTCCTTATTACCCTGAGGTTCCCACCGCCTGGAACCCCATGGGGACAGGATTTCCCTGAGATTCTGCGAGGAGGTCCAGCTGCAGCCCAGCGTCGCCTGGATCCCAGGGTTAGTTCACAGAAACAGCTGAGTTCCCAAGCCAACCCAGCTCCTGCGCCTAGCAGGCAGGCTCTCTGTCCAGTGGTCACCCAAAGGACGGAGTGTGGCAGGGGTCCTCAGAGACGAGGAGTCCAGGAAGGGGTGCAGAGAAAGCCCTACGCTAGAGCGGCACCCCGCCATGTGGCTGCCTCCAGCTTCTCTTCGGCCCTCTCCAGCTGGCCACCATGCCATGCTGAGGCCCCGCTGGGTGGCCCAGATGAACAGGCTTGCCAGCCCCAGAGACACCTGCATAGCATCTACGGGTGACCTGCTCCCGCGCTCAAGCACCCTGTAGCAGAGCCTTTGTCTCCAGACCCTCGGCTGTGCTTCTGGAGAGTGCTAACGACGGAAGAAATACCAAGTCCTTCTTGCCACCCATGGGTCAGGCATCTGTCCCTGACTGCCCTCACCCGTCTCGCCAGGAGCCCTGCCTGCCGGCAGCAGAGCAGGATGACGCTACGTCTCCGTTGAAAGGGTCCCGTTTCCCTTGGAGAAGGGGCCACATGTTAATTCACGCAAGGCCAGGGATTAGTCATCGGGCAAATGAGATTAAATGCCCTGGAAATGGAATTAGCATGACGTCGTCGAACTGCAGAATATCGGGTGGTTTTTTTTTTTTTCCCCCTGACCACAGCCCTGGAAGGGGCTCTCAGCTTTAACCCTTTCCTGCCCTGTCTCAGCTCCAAGAAAGAACCTCCAAAGTGGGAAGAGTGCGTGGGACCCCCCTATGCCCATACAGACGGCGCCATGAAGGCAACATGGGGTGTTCTCTGCAGGAGGGAGGCAAGGAGTTGGCCAGGTTTCCCGCAACTCCCGCACCATCCACTCAGTCTAGACTTCCTGCCTTTAGGTTACTCCAAAGTTTCTCCAGTGGACCAGCAGGCCCTGAGATCCGGTCTGAAACTGGGGACCAAGGGTTCCAATCCATTCAGTGTCACCCATTCCCTTTCAATGGCTATGGGCAGGTGGGCACGGGCCATGAATGACAACTCCCTTTCTGGGCTTACCAACCCCGCCTTTCTCCCAGGCCCATCTGGGGATCCAGGGCCTCCTTAGAAGCCAGAGAAGGGTGCAAAATGTGTGTGCCACCCACAGCCTGCCACTGTCCCACTGCCACGGCCACCACTGCGGAATATGTCCTTTGACCATCAATCACACCACAGCCCGTCTCCCCCCCCCACCCTCACCCCCCCCCCAATGCTCTGCCTCTGAACCACCCCTCCCTGTGGGAAGCCTGGGTGGTTAGAATGGCCCCCGGGATGCGTGGCGTCGATGGGCGTCTTTCTTAATAAGCAGCTCCTAACTCTGAGCGTTAGTCCTCGTTTCCACTGAGAGAATCACTCGAAGAGAGCGGGACCCCGGACCTGCCGGTTCGCCAGGCGGGCTGCAGCAGCCCGGCCCGCATGCACCGCCTGGCCTGTCTGTGCTGTCGTTGCTGTAAATGGTTAAGGGTTACTAGGCAAGCAGGTACAGCCTCCCGCACGGCCACAGCCTCCAGAGCAGGGCACAGGGTGAGGATGTGCCCCTTGCCCCCGTAGCTGGGGCAACAGGGCGGCACTGCCTGTGACTGCCCTCATCTGTCAGTGTCTTGGGTCATTTTTACACTGAGCCTGGTGCTGTCTGGCCTTAGAGCTTCAGAAGTGACAGGTGAGCGGATGGGGGACCCCCCCCCCTTATGTGCCCTCAGCCACGTGCAGATCCTTCCTCCCTTCCTATTCCCTCCCAGCGGGGAGTGGTCACTCTGATTCAGGGCGGACACCGTCCACCCACCTCCATCTGCTTCAGTTTCCTCTAATGTCCCAACAGTTCTCCCCGGCTTGGTGCTGCGTTACCCCAGTCCATGGCGCAGCTGAGGGGCCTGCGCTGACCAGGACCGCTCACCCTCTGAGCCCCGCCAGGCCGCTGGCCGGGTCCTGTGCTTGCTGCGAGCAGAAGGCAAGGCTGAAGCACACATGCCAGCTCTTCTCACAGCACCCCTAAGCTCAGATGCAGGGGACCCTCACCCTTTCCATGGGGGACCTCATGGCCAGGCACCACCCACTTGGAGCGGAAGTGGCTTTCTCAGCCTCGGGCCTTGCTTTCTGAGAGAGAGCCGGGTAGGCAGAGGACTGAAAGCCGGACAAGCAGGTCAAGGCCGGATCTCCTCTGGCCTCTGAGAGCCCGCATTCCTAGACCTCAACTGAGCCGTGGACACCCCTCCCTGAGAGACAGCAGCCCAGGTCTCTAGACAGCAGCTTTGCGGAGCAGTTTCTAAATCACCAGTACTCCAGCGGCTGGACTGGACCATGGCACCATTCTTATCCTGGGAGGCCATTAGGACACAAGAAGCCAGACTCAAGCCCAGCACCGGTGCTCAGGTGCATCCAACAACCACTCCATCCTGCCTCTGTGTGTGGGGGTGGGGTGGGGGGGGAAGGGCCAGGTTTCCTAGCTCTGCCCTTCTGAGGCCGACCCCTACCCCCTCACTGTCTGTACTTACCTCCCACCTTCCAAAGCTCATCACTCGGCCTGGCTGCCCTTCCACCCTGCCTCTGCCCCCTCGGACATGATCCGGGCTCCCGAATTCCCCTGTGGCTTCCTGGAAGTCACATCCAGGGAGAGGACACACCTGCGGAAGTGTGTCCCTCACACCTGGTCAGAGGACCAAGGCCCAATCCAACGTGCAGGTTCATCGTTAATGACAGTGGATACCTGCCACTGGCCAGTTCCTCAAATATTGATGACAAACACCGCAGCTCTGGGTCGTCACCTCGCCCCGAGCTGGGACAGCAAGGGTGTTCTAGGAGGAGGTGTGGAGGAAACGAAGCCATTAGCCAGACCAGCTCCAGGCAAGGCTACTTGGGAGCTCGTCTGGAGAACACAGAAGGATTTCGCCAATTCAGTCAGTGTTTGTGCATGACTTAAACAGATAAGCAAGGTAATCCACGTGCTCCTCGTGCTGTGCTCTGTGATGCTGACTGGAAACAGCCAGTCCAAGCGGCAAGGGCAGCTGCTACTAGCCTAGGCTGCCGGCGCCCTAACACCGGAAACCCAGACCTGATATCTGGAGCTAGTCCATAATGCATCTACATTGCAGGGAGACAATGCTGCCTCCCCAGCCAAAGACCTTCCCAGCAGGGACTATGGTTGCGACACAGGCGGCCTGGTTTTATAATTTTATGATACACAAAAGAAAAATCCTGAGCTAGGAAACCCCCACAATCTCTGTATATCGCCAAAAGCTTTCACAGAGTGTTCTCACAGGTGGAAGGTGTCCGTCCATGGGCAGCTCCTGAGATGCACAGAGACGCTCTCCGTGGGAACTGATAGGTGAGGGGCTCTGTGTCTCATCCCCAAACCCGCCCACCCCTCTCAGTGGGCCCACGCTGCCTGCCTGACAGTTAGCCTGTGGCAAGCCCTGGAGGGTACCACACAGACGTGGAAGAAGAGGAGACTCAGAACCTGGGCCTGGCATCACCCCTTGTAGCCACACAGAGGCAGTGAGAAGCCAGGGTGTCACCTCACAGACTTGGAGAGAAGCAAGCAGCCCCAGGATCTGCTTGTAAGGCCTCCAGGAAACACCATTTGTCGGCAGTTGAAGGCCCAGGAAGGCCAAGGAGATGGCTCAGTGGGTAAGGGGCTTTCTAATCAAGCGTGAGGGTCAGATCCCCAGCGTCTCCATAACAAGCCAGGCATGGTGGCATGCATCTAGAACATGCAGCCTGGCTGTCTCTGGGCTGGAACCCTGGGTCTTCAGTTCTCTGATGTCCGCAGCAAATACCCAGGCTCTGTACTAGTGTCTCCTTCCTTGCCCCTTACGGTGTGACAAGATGTTTTTAAATGATGCAGATGATTTATTTTTAATAATTGTATTATAAAAACTCAAACCCCAAACAGGAAGTCTCATTTTCTCTTCTCCGACCTATCCCTTATACCTTCAACTGCCCTCAAGTATGTTCTATGTGCTTGCATGTGCACATGCGTGCATACATGTTGTGAGGTGGATAACTCAGCCACATCTGCCTTAGTCTAGCTGCCATCTTGTTGAGGAAAACTCTGAGCTCTCTCGTGCTAGCCTCTGCGCGCCTCCCATCCCCGCCACCACGAGGTCACAGATTGAAGAGATGGTCTCTGTGGTTGGAGAGATACCTCAGAGACTGCTGCACAGCCTGACCACCTGAGTTAGGACTCATATCTCCCACAAGCTGCCACTGACCTCCACAAATACCATGTGGTACAGATAGACGCACACAGGCACACTCTTACACACACACACACACACACACACACACACACACACACAAAGACAGAGACAGACAGACACAGAGATAATTTTTTTTTATTTTAAAATGTTCTTAATTTTAATTAAGTTAAATTTAAAATGTTTTTAATTTTAAGATGGAGAAGCCACCCATCTCCAGACTCCGCGTCTCGCACCCTAATCCTGGTGCCCACTCACCCCCAGCGCCAAGCCCTTAGCACTCTCTGTCCACAGTCCTCCTCCCGTCCTTTCTAAGCCACTGAGTCCACTCCGGCTCCAACCCATCTTACTCCCCACCAAGCAGACACTGTTGCCGGGACCGGCCAGAGGAACGGTTTCCTAAATGTGGCTCTTTTGTGGTATGTACATATCTCAAACAAATGGAGAGTATAGAATCCATCAGTATCTCTCCTCTGGAAGCAGAGAGACGCTATTGTCTGGTGGAAGTCTCCCAACCACATGCAGGCCACCGCGGGACAGAGACCAGAGCGTGATGTCAGCACACTGCCCGTCGTGCACACTCTTCCCCGGGCGCAGACACTAACTGCCATCCCTCGTTCCCACCTCAGCCTGCCCTCCATTAACTGACGCACTTATTTACATGGACGATATCTCTTGCGTCTGGACTGTGGAGTCTATGCAAGCACCAGGTCTTGTTTCTGCTTTGGCCTCTGGATCAAAGAGCACCCTGCATCGAGCCCAGTCAGACTTCTGAGTCATCCAGGTTGTGTAAAAGCTTCCTTGGAGTTTGGAACACTCCGTCCTGCAGGAAGCGCCTCAAACATGAAGGTAAACAACTCGAATTACCTTGAGGAAGTTCCTGAAACTGACCAGATTCACTAGGCCCCGTCCTGACAGAGTAAGCAATAAAAGCTGTGAGTCCCCCTAACACCCCAGTGGAGCCAAGTTCAAAGAAGAATCTTGAGACTAGGCCAATGGCCCAGAAGAGGTTTAGACCAGCTGAGGCGCCTGGAAAGGACTCTCTCCAACCTGCTGAGCTGCCCGCAGGCTGTGCAGAGGGCTCCAGGCTTCCAGCCTTGGGACCTGCGCCCATGCTGGGGTGTGCTTTGGTGACACAGCTGTCTTTGAGTCATTTCTGCTCCTGTAAGTAACCCCTCACCCAGATTCCTATAGTTAACCCCAATAAAACTCACTGGCTCACCGGGTTGGATGCTGGCGGTATCTGTTCTTTGGACTGTGTGTGCTCCGGATCTGGGGTGACCAGGCATGTGCATTACATCTCTCCAGGAGGAGTTCTGTCACACAAAGCAGGTGATTCGCTGATGCGGAACTCTGTGCTTTGGACACCACACACAGTTTACATCTGGATCAACACAAGCGATTCCACGTAATGGGGGCTGTTACCATGGTCTTGGTGGGGAGCACTCACCAAGCCCCGCCCCCCACCCCTACCCCCACCCCTGTGTGAGTACAGCAGACTCCATGCACTCAGCTAAGGGTCAATGCTGGGCCTCACTGACCCAAGGTGGCCAGACTCTCCAAGGTGGCCACCGGGTTTCCCAGAAGGGACCGTATTAAGGGGCTGCCTGCTCTCCAGTCTCCTGCACAATGACCTAAGCCCTGATGGCTTTGAGTGAGTGCCAGCAGTCGGGAGGTGGGGACAGATCTCACTTCCTGAGTGGCAGACTTCAGACCCAGGTCCTGTTCCTCAGGATAAACCGTCCTGGCCGCCGCTTCACCTCTGCGCATCTGCGCTCCCTCTGAGCTGATGCCCCTCAGAGCTGGAGACTGAATGTTCCCAGAGCCAGGCGCCCTGTACCCTCGCGGTGCCGGGGGCACGTTAGGGAGCCATGCACCCACCTCTGCCACTACAGGTCAAAACTGCCACCGCCGCTGGCTGGTGAGATATGCCAGCGGGTAAAGGAACTTTGCTGAGCAAGCCTGACAACGTGAGTCCAAGCCACAGAAGCCACAGGAAGGCGAGAGGCGAGAATCCATTCCACAAAGTCGTCCTCTGTTTCCCATGTATGCACTGCGGCACACAGAGCTACTCAACATTGATGATGTCATAGCTACCCATCACACACACACACACACACACAAGCAGCATCATCGTTGTCGGCATCAGCATCACAGATTAAAGGAAATTTAAAAACAAGACAGCCACCACAGCAAACCATTGCATAGACGAGGAAACTGAGGAAACAGTAGCTAAAGGCTCCAACCAGCAGGGGAGGTGTCAGGAGACATGCCAAGTGTCTCGTTTCAGAGGACGTGGCTTGAAACTTCTGATGCTAAGTTAATTGGACCAGAACTGCTCCAATTAAAAGCTCGAGTTGGGATTCGTTTGCTGAATGGGCCACCCGTTGGAGCTTTGCCACATTTGGTGGTCACAGGGACAAGAGGCTACTCTCTGAGGAGGCCTTGAAGTTGTGGATATGCCTACCAACTTCAGGGGGCTCGCCTCTGTCTGGCTCCATGATCCATGCACCCCACGCACCCGAGAGAGAGAGAGAGAGAGAGAGAGAGAGAGAGAGAGAGAGAGAGAGAGAGAGATGTGTGGATCTGAGTCTCCGGCTGACACGGCCAGAAGGCATGAACTGCCCCACCGGTAGGAACCAGGTGGAGCCCACAGCCCACCTATACAGTTGCCCCTTTAGATCAGCACCGCATCAGGGGCAGCAATATGCCCTCCCCTCCCGGTCCGACCCCTCCGTTCCCGAGGTCTCATGCCTTCCTTCCCTCTGTTCCGGGCTGAGGCCTAAGGAAGAAGCATGGCTGATATGTAAAAATGCGAAGTCCTGACCTGCCAGGGCCCTGGGTGGGGTCAGGGGCTGCTCTCGGCTCAGCCTCTGCCCCTGCACCTGCAGCAGAGCATCATGGGGCCCTGGGGCCAGGGGACCACCAGCTTTCACAGCCGCTCTCATTTTAGAAGGGAGACACTCACCCACCCACCCCGCCGTGTGCTTCTCTAACACCCAAGACAATGCAGCAGAGAGGCTCTGACGTAGGCCAAGGCACGCGGCATCCCTGTGGACCCAGCATCTGCAGGCCAGTTGGTACCCCAGCCTTCCCCCAGAAGTCTGCTGCTCAGTCTAAAGTCCTTGAGTGCCCACCACCGCCCAGGGTCATTGGTCTCCTGGGGCATATGACCCCGACAAGTAATATCCCCCGTCCACCCTGGCCTGTTCATCTCCTGGTCCTCTCGCTGGGCCCAAAGTTTTCCCTCCGTCCTGTTCTATGAACCACCCCCCACCCCCTCGGCAGAGCGGCCACTGGAAAGCAAACTACAGAGTGTGGGCACGTCCCAGTCTTTTATGGGGCATTCTGCACCCAGGGAAGCTGAGCGGAACCAATGAGATTGGAATTTTATGATTCTTTTATAGTGTTGCACAGAGGATAGCTTCTTTTAATTAGCTGCTAACTCGACACCTTTGGCAATTCTAAATAATTCACCAGTCTCCCCCCCCCAACCCCCCTCACCCCCGAGTCCACACCAGGTGTGCCGAGCGCCGTGCCCTCGCAGGCTCTGACAGGAGGCTGGGCAACTCCAGCGTCACAAGGGCACAGGATGGATGGATGCTGAGTGACCCGTCCTCCAGTTACCTGGAAGGTGAGGACGGCCTTTCCCGAGGTCATTCCTCCTCGGGCACAGCCACAGGTGTGCCAAGCCACCCTCAAGCTGCTCTTGCCCGATGCGCCCTCCACAGCTCTGACTGTCTCTCCTCCCTCAGACTTAACCGCTCCAGAGGCCCATCTTCCCGGACCACAGTGCCCTGGGACGACAGTGTTCACTGTCTCCACCCCTCACCAGTCCAGAGCAGAATTGGCAAAGACTCTGCTCCACTGTGGCATAGGGCCAGGCACCCAAGCCAGGGGCTGAAACAAGCCACGGGCCGCCTTCAGGGGGCCAGCCCCCGGAGCCCAGGCTGGCCAGCCAAACCGACAGGCCACTGCTGCTGGAAACACACAGACCTCCCGAAGAAGCCTACAGAGACCCAGGCCCGGCCCCTCCGGAGAGGCCTAGAGGACAAGAGCCCATAAACTTAAGGTTCCTCGGCTCCTGCATTTAACGGCTCCGTCAAGGACTCTGCCCAGATGCAATTACCTCCACAGGTTTTACAAGAGCAGGCCCATTCAGTGTGCGGAGACAGGGGTGCAGCACGGGCCAGCTGGCACACTCCCCTCTCTTCTGCGAACACTAGGAAGCTGGGTAGGGCCAGAGGCCAAGATTACCTCCAGATCCCTTTCCCACAATCCCAGAGTCTGACACGGCGCGGCCCCCGTGCCCCACACATGGAGTCAGATATAGAGGTTCAGAGACTCAGGACTCAGTGGGATGGCCTGGGGAGCCAGTCCCCTGCATGCGTGATGAAACCCCTTGCTGAGCCTGACAGGCCCACACGCCTCTCCTATAATGGTCCTGCCCTGGGGTAATAGGACCACAGGTAATGACTTTCTGGCCTATACATCCTTTGTCACTCCATCTCAAGCTATGGCTGTGGCAGACTCCCGTTATAGACCCTGGATCCACACCGGCTCCAGAAGAGGGCCCACAGACCATCTCGCTCAGGTGCTACAGGAAGACATGTCTTGAGTGCAGATCTGGCCACCCACAGACACAGAAAAAGAGACAAGTAGGTGTGGCCAGTTCTGCCAACTCTTGGGGTGTTAGAGTCCCTCCCTCTGTAGACCTCATCCTGAGGCCTAGAGAAGGCGGAGACCCAGCTCTGCGCAGGAACGATATGCAACTTCAGCTGGCCACCTTGAGCCAGTCCAGAGGTTTGCAGGAGTAAGGACCAACTGGACCTGGAGGACTCAGACCCTGCCAGGACCACCTTGCCGCTGCCCCTGGCCTGCTGGCTCCCTGTACACAATGCCCATTCGTTTGAGCACTGAGTTCAGAGCCTGCCGCAGGGCACAGAGTCAGGCAGCCACCGTCACAGGCAGGTCTCTATGCAGACCCATCCTCACTATTCTAGCCCTCAGCCGACTCCTTACCCAGCATACTGCTCTGGTCCAGCCGAATCTGTGAACCCAACCAGGCTGGTGGGATGCCAGGTGCTTTAGGACCCTCCATGGTTTCCTGTCCCTGGAACTGCACAGTCCCTCTGTGGTCCCTACCCCAGAGGGCCACCTCTGCCCACCCACTGAAGTTCTGGAGCAGACCAAAGGCTCCACTCTGGAATAGTGCTGTATTCGCACCCCAGCCTCCCCCTCCCCCACCCCAGCCAGCCTCCCCCACCCCCACACCCCAGCCAGCCTTCACCCCCACCCCCACACCCCAGCCAGCCTTCACCCCCACTCCCACCCCCTCACCCCCACCCCACCCCCACCCCCACCCCCACCCCCCCACCCCCCCACCCCCCCACCCCCGCACCCCTGGGCTTTCTCTGCCTCTTACCTACACTGGCTTCAAGGCACAGCTTGCTCTGCCTGCCATCCCATTACGTGCTGAGCAGGACCCTCCTCCCTCATTTGTTTCTGGGGACTCCAGCACCTGGACTGAAGCCTGAGCGTCACAGGTGCACAGTAAATATTTGTGAGACGTCAGCGCCGAGCACCTGCTGCACGCCAGGCACCACCGACGCTCACACCTCCATACGTAAACAGCATCCCACTAATAGGATGCAATTAATCCTGAAACCGTCTGGAAGGTCGCTGCTGTTACCATCCCATTTTCCAGGCACAGGAAAAAGGCTCAGGGAGATTGAGTCACCTACCCAAGGTCACACAGCGGTGACGAGCTGTTGGCTCTGATCCCGGCTCTAACAGCCCACACGGTCTATGACGACACTGGTCTTCAGTGTCAATTGGTAGAATGTATAATTCTGCCCATTTCACAGATGAGGCAACAGGTCACAGACCACCTGCACTGCCTGAGGTTGCAGGCCTACTGCCCGCTTATGAGAAGCAGGAGCTGGTGTTGCCTGCGCTGGGCCGGCCGGCCCTGTCTTCTTGCTCTGGAGGGGAGGGGCTGCTTTGGTTTGGACTTCTTCCGGAAGGCAGAGAGCCATGCCCGCCCCTCCTCTACATGACTTTTAAGAAATATCACCTAATTAACCGATTGTGGGCTGTCAACACTGCCAGATCCCCCGCCCCACCGTGTCTGGCCGTAGCCTGGGTGCTCACATATGCCAGTGAGCCCTGCCAGGCAGAGCTGGCTCTGGCTGCTGCTCGGCGTGCCTGCCAGCCCCTCTGGCGCAGCCCCTACACTGCCGTTCCCATCCCGGTCCACTCCAGCGCGTGGCTGTTCTGCCGGGTCACAGACCTAGACAAGCTGGTTAGGGCCAGATTGGGTCCTCTTTCCCGTGCCCAGGGTGACCTCTGCAAGCCTCCACCTCCCCACCCCGCACGGCGCCTTCGGGCACCATGGAGGAAACACCCGGCTCTGCATCAGAAGCCCAGCACCCTCATCTCCTAATTATTGAAGAACAGATTTTCCCCCAAATAATTAGGCAATTGAAATCATACAATCTTTCTCTGAGAACTATATTTAACCCTGATTTGAATGTAATTTGCACATCGCCGCTCCCCGAAGCAGCTCTGGAAGCCAAAACATGCATCAAATATTTTTTAAATGTCAAATGCTGCTTAATTGTGGATTGCACTGAATTTATTTGTACAGATAAGCATTTGAGCTTCTACCTACATCTCCTCAAGTAATTTTTCCTTAATCTATACAGCACCCCAATTTCCTTGATAGCTGGAGGATTGGAATAACATTCGAGAGAGCCTCCATTTTGCAAAGTACTTTAAAACATGCATATTCAAGATCGGGGCGAAATCCCTCCAACTGGAAGCTTCGAGCTCCTCAGTGAGGCGAGAGGAGCTGAAGTGTAAGCGTGGCTGCCCGAGGTGCTGGGGCTGCCACGGTGCTGTCTGTCTGGGCCTTTCCACCTCCACCCAGGCCAGACTCCGGGCCAGCTTGGAAAGGGTCTCTCCCGGCGGCTGCATCCACATGTGAGCAACTACAGTAAGGGAGGGATCTGCTAGCAACCTGCAGGCAGGGGCGGTCGGGGAGACCCTGTGCCCTCACCAATGGCCTGAGCAAGAGCAAGTCTCTGGTGGAGGGTGCAGGGGAGGTGGACTAGTGCTGCACAGCCCGACTCAGAAAAGCAAAAGAAAGAGAGAGAGAGATAAAGAGGAGGGAGGGAGGTTGGGTGGGAGGGAGGGAGGGGGAAGAACTGAGGGAGGGAGGGAGGGACGGACGGAGGGAGGGAGAGAGGGAGGGACAGAAGGAAGGGGAGATGGAAGGACCAGAAGAGACGAGGGTATCCGCTCTGCAAATTCTGCTGTGGGAACATGCCAGTATCTCAGCGACTTGGAACACACAGATTCCCGCAGGCAGAGGCATGGGACCCCCTTAGAGTGAGTGCTTCACGGGGCTCAACACATCTACATCCGCCCTTCTCCCCCAGCATGGCTCCCAGCTCAGAGTCCAGATTCTGTTTCCTTGTCATTCGTTTTATGAGACAGTCTCACTGTATGTTCCTTACCATCTTCCTGCCTCAGCCTCCCAAGTGGGTCCCCATATCCAACTAAAACTCCAAGTTCCGATGACAACTGGTACCAAGTTCTAGAGACTGGAAAGCAGAAAGGCCCTGGAGCCTCAGAGGGACAGGGACATGGCCGATGGATAAGCCCCCTCCCTCGTGAAAACAGTAATGGGACAAGCGTCAAGCAGCCACCTAGTCACACAACCCTGGGGTCACAGGTGACACCTCCGGCTCCCCCAAACTTTGTCCTGCAGAATTAGATTAATCAGGCTCTTTCATCACCATCCATGCTGGCTTCCTGGTACTTGGCAGTGAGACTCTCATCATCCAAAAGAGATGAGAGTGTCAGCCACAGCAAGAATGAAGACTCACCCTCCCGACTCCCACTGCTCCCTTGGTGATACCCAGGGCCTGCTCTCAGCTCTAAGCCCGGCCCCCGGGGAGCATCTGCCCTTTCAGCCATGGCTCTAGTGGGGGGAAAGTCTATTCCTGCCCAAGCCTCTCCCTCTTCCTCATGGAAGTTCAAAACTTATAAACCATAAACCATAGGACCTTCAAGTCACTCTTGATTTCAGTTTGACAGTCAACTCTCCACCTTAGCCATGTCTTCTCTTGTTGCTTCCCGGCTTCCTGTGTGCACGGCCACATCAGCAGTCATGTTTAGGCATCCTGGGACAGCAATACACCCAGGCTCTTTTTCTGTGGAATTGTGCCTGACAAGGGGAGCATCAAGACACAGAGCCCACGGCACAATGGCAACCTCCCTCAAGGATGCTCTCCCTTGGCCCTCACCTAACAGGCTGCATCCTGTCAGTCATCGTCGGACAATGGGTTCTTTGTTTCCTTACTTATAAGAAGATTGTCTCTCCAGGCTGTTTCAAACCACACAGAGTCCCTGAGCTCGTCTCTACTTGTAGCACCTTACCTGATGTTTCCAATAGCATTCAGAATACACCAGTGGCATGTCCTAGAGCCAGTCTCCCAAGGGATCTCGGAGGGTGGGTTTGCCCAGGGTCTCTCTGCCACACGGAAGGAAGCATGGCTTCTGATACCTGACCACGGTTTCTTCGCTCTGCCCTGTCCAGCCCTGGCCATGACACAGATTTCAGGGCTTATGCTCGCAAGTAGCCCTTTTCTAGGTCCCAGTTTCCCCACTATTCAGAAGGTGCCAGGTTGCTGCTCCTCAGCAGAAGATCTGGCCTGTGAGCATGGGCAGAAACTTGCCTCCAGCTTGGGTTGCGTTGATTTAACCTGCAGACACGGTGAGCACAGTAGCCTGTGGGCTGCACGGACCACAGCAGTCCCCAGGCTGCTCTGTGCATGAGGAGAAAGCCTGTCTGCCCCAGTTTTTGCCATTGTGCACACCATCCTCAAAAGGCATAACCCAAGGCTAGACCAAGCATCTAAGGGAGGCAAGACTATGGCCCCATAACGTGGGGAACAGGGACGTGGAGAGAATGAATAGGTTCCACAGGTCGATTCCTAGGCTGTCTGACTATGCAGCCTCTCTGAACCGGCCAGGTCCCCTGAGAGCTAGGGAGCCACACAGCCCTGGGGTCCCTCTACGCCCACTCATTAGCCCGTATCCAGTCTGCACCTTACCCAACCCATCCCTGTCTTTCTAAACAAGCTCAGAGTTTGTAAGCAAATGCTGATAGAGCTATTGAGAAGCAACGAGCCACTGCTCCAGTAAGAGACATCATCCACTGGCATAAGGAGCGCTGTCTGTCAGCTTGACCCATGGATGTTTCCAGAATACACTTCCCAGGGAGGCAGAGAGCACACATCTCTCAAGTTCATGTGGTGCATTCACCAGCATGGGCCACTCATGGAGCTACAGAGCACGCCAGGGAACCGCACACGTCACACATGTTCTTACCACCACGTGGTGAACCTGGAACTCAGCCAGAGAGAGCCAGAAATCTCCCCAAACGTCCGAAGACTAAACAGTACACGTCAAAGGCAAACTCTCAAGAGAAGTAGATGAACACCCGACTCAGAAGTGCTGGCCTGCCGTGGCCACCTGACTTCACAGCCACTTACAGCATTAAGACATGCACTAGATAAGAGCAAAGTCCCACAGTGAGTAGCCCAGCTACCATCTCAGGAAGCCAGAGAGAGAACAATTTAAGATGAGAGCAAGCCAAAAGATAAAAAGGAAAAAAAAATTAGAGCAGAAATCACTGAGCTTAAAGGGGGTGGGGGAAGCATCAGGGAAAAAAAATCAATGAAACCCAAAGCTTGCTCTTTGAAAGGGTCTATAAAAGTGAGAGAACTCCAGCCAGGCTGAGACAAACATCAGAATGAAAGCCGGGAGCCATGCCTGCCCAGACATGAGAACACTAATAAAATACAGCCAGCCAGCAACTCTGTACCTACAGATTTAAAATTTTAAGAGGAAATGGTATAAAAAAGTAAAAAAATAAAAATAAAAACTCCACAAGGAAGCACAGAGAAACTAAATGGGCAGTGTGAGTTTGTCTTGATGATCAGTTTGGTAAATCAGGTCTTCTACAGACTACTAGATTGGGAGGGGAAGTGAGGGAGGGGAAGGGACGGAGAGGGAAGACAGGAAAGGGAAGGGAGTAGATTAATCTACTGATAGGTCTAAAATCTGAATATGGTTAAGCATAGATATCAGTGGTAGAGCACCTGTGTCAGGATAGGCATTCATCACCAGTAACATACCACACACATATACACACACATCACACATCACAAACACATCACACACACATACACACACTATATGTACGTATCACACACACATCACATACATACCATACACATCACACACACACAAACATACACATCACACATACACAAACATACACATCACACACACACACACACACACACACACAGAACAAAGGAGCCAACTATGGACTGAAACCTTACAACCATGAGCCAAAATAAGTCTTTCTTTCTTCAAACTGTTTCTCCAAGTTCTTGTCCCAGAAATGCAAAGTCTATTTTTACTATCGATCACCTTCAGAAGAGAGCAGAGCTAGGCCCACCCTTGTCAGGGAGTCCTAACAACTCTGTATGGGATAATTACCATCTCTATAATCTCTCACACAAAATAGACACAGGTACTCTCTAACTCGCCTTGTAAGACTACTGCTGTTCTAATACTAAAGCCATGTAAGAACATCATAAGAAAGGTGTAGGTCAAGAATAGAGGGGCAAAACTCGCCAGAAAATTAGCAAGTCAAAGCTTCATTAGATATGCCAAGTGAGATTTATTCCAGATATAATCTCCACATTTGAAAGTCAACTTACAAATAAAGTGAGTAAATGAATGGATGAGTGAATGGATGAGTCTGTCTCCTGGAATAAATAAATACAGCAAGATTGCACGACACATGGTTCACATATAAAAGTCCAATGCCCTCTGCTTATCAGCAATAAACCTTTGGAATTTGAAGTAGAAAGAAAAAAAAGTAAAAAGCTGGTGCTTTTCTTGTGAACCAATCCCCTAATGAATAAAGGAGCCAATCACTGGGTGAGTAGGCGGGACTTCCTGGTTGGACAGAAGGAGAGAGGAAGCAGGAGAGAGTTAATTCTCTTTGGAACCGGGACAGCAGAGGGGTAAGATGTAGCTACTAGAGTTTCCTAGTATCATGGTGGACTCGCAAGCATTCGCCGCCACCGGAGGGATCAGATTTTAATAAGGCTTACAAGACTAGGTTTTAGTTGTTGCGTCTAGAGATTGAGTTATCATTGTTTCTGAGCTAAGTTTGTGTTGCAGCTTCCTTCACACAGTGGCTCGCCTGGGGTCAAGAGAGAAAGGTAGAGCAGCCAAGTGTGGGTTTGCCTGAGGTGCTCCACAAAGGTGTGGGGGGATTTAAAGCACGGGGTGGGCGTGATAGCGACTCACCAGTGGGAACCTAGTGAGCTGGGTGGAGAGACTGTGGAGTTCAGAGTCAGAATCTCCACGAGATGAAAACAGGTCGGCCATTGCCTGCCAGTGCACGGCTGGCCAGGCTGCCGGGGGCAGAGGCACAGGCATAGGAATGTGATGGTTCTTCTTCTTCTTCTTCTTCTTCTTCTTCTTCTTCTTCTTCTTCTTCTTCTTCTTCTTCTTCTCCTTCTCCTTCTCCTTCTCCTTCTCCTTCTCCTTCTCCTTCTCCTTCTCCTTCTCCTTCTCCTTCTCCTTCTCCTTCTCCTTCTCCTTCTCCTTGTTCTTGTTCTCCTTCTTCTTCTTCTTCTTCTTCTTCTTCTTCTTCTTCTTCTTCTTCTTCTTCTTCTTCTTCTTCTAATATTTCCCACAACGCAACACAACCCCCTAAAATGAGATGCCTAAATACAAAGCTACCAAAGCCTGCATAGGATCTGCAGTCTGTGTGCTGAGAACTATAAAACTTGGTGAAAGATCAAAAACTGCCCAAGTAAAGGGAAAACTGTCCCCTGGTCTAGCGGAAAGACGCAAACTGTGCTGCTGTTGTTCTGAGGGGACCGTGCAGTCGCTGCAGCCACCACAGCCTCGGCGAGCTCTTTTGCAGACACCGACAGGTTGATTCAGAAGTTCATCTAGAGAATGGGAAGACACAGAAGAGGACACAGCAGGGAAGAGGAGCGGGGAGACACTCCTCCGGTCCAGAACTCAGCACAAGGACAGAGGCCTGTGGGCACGGCAGACAGATGGGTCAGAGGGAGGTGGCAGGGAACCATTCGGATGCACTCGCTTGGCACTACTGTCATCTGACCTCTGACAAGGGACAAGGCCATCAGTGAGACACATGGGCTTTTGAATAGATGATACAATGCAAATAATCACAGTCTAGACAGAGATTGGATACATTTTGTACAAAATGTATCTCAGGAAGGATCATGGACACAAATGTAAACTATATAGACTCTCAAACTCTCAGCAGTCACCCCAGAAAGACTCCGTGACCTGGCCTGGTGGTGATTTTTCAGTTACAACAAAAACACAAATACAAAAGGAAAAAGTGACATCTACAAATTTAAAATGTCTACTCTGGGGCAATGTCACCTAGAGAGCAAACTGGCAGACCTCAACCTAGGAGGAAGTTCTTTATAAAACACAGGCATGGCGGATACAGAGTATGTATCCAAAATAGGAAAGACCTGGGTGAACATTCCATCAAAAAAAAAAAAAGATGAACAAATATCAAACCCAGGTGTTGGAAGTTGTCCCGCATCCTTTTTTATTGGGGATGTACAAGTCAGAACAGCAGGGTACACTGTGTACATCCCAAGATGGCCAGGCTCCAAAGCATAGTGATACCCACAGCCAGCAAAGACAGCAGAAACTTTCTCCACGGCTGGTGGGACTGCAGAATGGGGCAGCTCCTCTGAGAGACAGCCTGGCACTTTCTCACCATGCTTAACAGTCATGCCACATAATCTGGCAGTTGAGTCCCGAGGTATTCACCCAACTCCTGAGAAAACTTATGTCCATACAAAATCCTGTCTGAAATGTTTAGAGTGGCTTCGTTCGTGATAAAAACTGGAAGCAACCAAGATATCTTTCCGTGGGTCACTGGGTCAGCAACTCCTAGTACCTCTGTGCACTGAAGCACCATCCAGGGAGAAGAGGACCGGAGACATTAAGTCTAAGGGCTGAGCCTGCAATGAGCATTACTAAGGAAGAGAAGCCAGTTTGCAAGCCTTGTGCTGTGGAGTTCCCACAATACAGTGTTCTGAAAAAAAAAAAAAAAGCCAAACCCCGGAGACACTTAAAAACAAGAAACAAACAAAAACAACGAAAACCACTTGCCGGGAGTCAGGGTGAGATAGTGCTGACTGGGAAACAGAGGAGACACTGGGCACAAGGGACAAGAGACAATGATGTGTGACAGAGTTCTGGGGGACACATGGAGTGTTAGCCAGCTTTTTCTTAAGGACACCCACTTATGAAGATGGAAGGCTTGTTTGGGGGGTTTCAATCTATCCCCAATCAGACTCACAGCTTTCAACCTGGGGCAAACTCTCTTCCTGGTTGCCAAGAATGGCAAAGTACAGGTGAAGAAACCTGTCACATGCCTGGTCCAGTACACAGTGACCTGAGCTTCTCTAAGATGCATATCCCATGCTCCCACCACCTCTGGATGGAGACCAGGCTGGGAACCAACTCTTCTTCACATGGGCCTTGAGAATAGTCCAGACCCAAACTGTACTGCATGACATGGTACACTGGTCATGACGTCAGAGCTTTACAGCAAGAATAGATATTAATCTATAAAAGCTTAGAACCATGAACCATGATTGAAGAGGCTGGAGAATCTCATCCCAGTACAAGTGTGGGAGTCAGTCACCCCAGGACATAGAAAAGGAGGTGTCCTATGTCCCCCTGAGCAAGAGTCCACAAGGCTGGAATTTGGAGTTAGCTGGACAGAGGGGGCAGATGGTGGGTACCAAGTTCTTCACTGCTGCTGTGAGAATTCCAAATGAGCAAAGGAAGAGTCTTCGTAGGGTGGCCTGAAGCTGAAGACGTCAGTACCCACATGTGCTGAGCCTAACGTGCACACAGAGAGCGAGTCGTTCTCTGGTCTACCTGATGGCCAGTAGGGCGATCAGCATACAGAATGCAGTGTGGCAATGTGTCTAGTAGAGTCCTACAGAACAGGAACAGTGATCTGTAACTTTAATTTCTCAAATCCCCCCCCCTTTTTTTTTTTTTTTTTTTTTTTTGGTTTTTCGAGACAGGGTTTCTCTGTGTAGTCCTGGCTGTCCTGGAACTCACTCTGTAGACCAGGCCGGCCTTGAACTCAGAAATCCGCCTGCCTCTGCCTCCCAAGTGCTGGGATTACAGGCATGCGCCACCATGCCCGGCTCTCAAATCCTATTTTTAATGGTAGCTCTCAAATGCATGAACCTCCCTTGTATCCAGCTACCCACCAGAGGTCGTGGGAAAGAAAGGATGTGGGGGAAGTGGACCTGTTTAGAAAGGTTCTTTGGAGCATCTTTGGTCTGTGTTGTCTGGAAATTGGCAGTTCAGTTCACAGGTCAGCAGCGACAGCTCGATCCACTCACAAACACTTCACGAAGACACCAGCAGTCCAGTTGGGTGGAGTCGGATAGCAGACAGGGATCCACAGCAGAGGCACTGCGCCCAGCAGAGACAGCCAGGCCTCGGCCTCAGCGTGAGTCGGCAGGAGGGACCAGGAGGAATGCCAGGAGAAGTTCTCAGCTGTGCCTCGCTCGGGGAAGCGAAGATCAGCAAAGACGTGAGACCCACAGCGCTGCACAGCTGGCTGTACCAGCGAGCCAGTCTCCATCACTGTCCGATTGTGTCCTCCATGGGCGTCGCCTCAGCACGTGCATCTGTCTCAGATGACATCACTCTGGCAATCAGCCTGAGTCCCAGGAAGCAGAAAGAAATGGCAGCACACCACCAGAAGTTTTTGGTACATTTCTCTCCGGTACAGAGTCTGGACAAATACAGCTCAACTCCACAGTGTAAGGCGGACCAGTACATGTGTGTTATTATCACAAAATCCTTCATCACGTGTCCTTTTGTGTGCTTGCTTTAGCAGAACATCCTCTCTCCTGTGTCTGCCTCAGCAAAATGTTCCTTCACTCATCTGTCTTAGTCTTTCACCTGTGTCCACTTCCGAAAAACGCTCCTTTACATGTTTGCCCCAGCAAAACACCATCCAACACAACTGACTTTCCAAAGAACCCTTAAGTTTCTACTTCAGGGATCTGTGGAGAAATGGAGGCGGGAAACGCATGAGATGGGCCTGGAGCTTCCTATACTGGCAAGAAAGCGGAATAGGCACACAGGCTGGGAGAAGCAGCGGACACAGGAACCAGGGCAGAAAGCCCACCGGAGCCAGCGCTGGTGTGGTTAGAGCAGCAACATGACGTGGGATTGCGTTATGGCCAAAATAAAAAATTAACACCCACGAGTCCGTCCTAACGCCAGCGAAGAGACAAACAGATGAAGAACAGAACAGTCTTCGATGCGGAAAATTCCAGATCATCTACAAGAGGCCCCAGGGTCAGCAACGGAGCAAGGCTCCTCCCGAGGGCAGCGCAGAGGGGGCGACCCCGTGGCAGGCTCTCCTGACTCCACTTTGGCCAGCTGGTCAAGGTCAACACTGCTGTCCCCTCTCAGCCGCAATGCTCACCCTGAACAGATGTGGGGAGACCTCAAGGTTTCTGTGGCTGCTCCAATACCCACAGCTCCCATCTGGCCGGGACAAAACAACAGACGTGCCATGTGGGGCGGAGGTGGCTGGCTTACATGCCACCTAACAGTTCTCCCCAAAGTCATCAAGGTCTTCAGAAACATTAATCTCAAACATCCCAAAATAACGTGAGATGCAAGGTATGGGGGTGTATGAGACGTGTCAATACTGTCTTGAATTCTTTTAAACTCTGGAGACCTAAAACAATCTGTAAAATAAAGTTTATGACTTACTTATTTATGCCTAGTGTGGGTGCACAGTCCCCATGCATGTGTGAGGTCAGAGGACACTTTCTAGGAGTCACTCTCTCCCTCTGCCATGTGCGTCCTGCGACTGAACTCCGGTCACCAAGCACCCTGTACCCATCAAGGTACTTCTGGCCCAAGTTTACCTTGTTAAAAAGCATGTGTTTTATAGCCTGTAAACTATTCCCCAATAAAAATGGATTTAAACATTGCAGGGGGAAACATGGCCTTCTGCTATTTCGAAGCAACGTTTATGAAAGAGAAAAAATAATAAAGAGTGAATCCAGGCATCTATAATCATGGGTTATGAATTTCAATCTGAATTAAACTAAGAGGGAGTTGTGAGGAAACTGAGGTGGGCGGCTGGCTCAGCTCCAGCCAAGCGCTGGCACAAGGGCTCACAGACAGCGGGCTTTGATGGCCACCGCCCACCTGGACCCCAGGCCCCAGTACACGCGACTGTGGGGAAGGGAGCCCGCGTGATCATACGGTGCTGCTCCTGGGGAGGTGCAGCCCTGGAGCCAGGGAGAACCAGTGTGGGAGTCGCAGCGGCATTTTCTTCACTTGAAGAAAGACAGAAGGCCCCAGCATGGAGATTAAGCTTGCCGGGCACTGGGCCGTGCTCAGAGGCTGTGAACAAGGCAATTACGGCGCCCATTTAATCCAGTGTCGGGGAAAAGGGCCCCGTGGCCAGGCTGGAACCGCGCTCCTCTACGCAAGGAGCCCGAGGCCCCAGCTCCGTGACTTCTGCCTCCAAAACACACTCCGCACTAAGTGTAATGGGTTTTAGGGAATTTATTTTGCCAATTTTAGAACCTACCATAAAGAAGAAATATGAGAGAATTTTATGAGGTGTACTGTATATCTTTAATACTCGTATTTTTTTTTCTCGAAATGCTGAGAATATCAATTACATTTATGGCTGCATGAGGAGATGCCCAGGCCCTGCTGCCAAAGCAGGTCCTGGCAAAGAACAAACAATGGGGCTCGGGGGTCCCGGGGCCTTTGGCCTCAGAGGGCCCAGGTGGCATCTATGAAACTGCCCGGTATGTAAACAGGCATGTATGTGCCCCGTCTACTCATTCTCTATATGAATACATGCTACATACATGTGTATGTGTTCTGACGTACGTGTGCATATGTGTGTACAGCTGCTAGAAGATCAAGAGACAGCCTGGGGAGGGGAGGGGAGGTTGGAAACACACCTTGGAAACGGAAGAAGCTATCATGAGAACAGACGTGGCTCTTTCTTCAAAAGCCAGACTTACCCCACACTCACTGGGGGGCGGCCTGACAGGAGAAACCCACGGACCTCCAGCCAAACCCCATCTAGGCCTCAGGACTCAGGACCTCTGCTCTGGCCACACCACCACCGTTCACGCCTACCTTCCCCAGCTGGGGCAGGTATTGGACACCGCTGGCAGTGCATAGGGTGGTCTGGGGGGTGGGCCTAGGTCAAGGCAGCAGAACCACAGTCCTTGAGGAGCAGACTTCGGAGCTGACTAGGCTAAGAACCCCCCAGACACTCCCCCCAGCCTGAGAGCCCACATGGTACCATCCTGCAAGAAAGGTACCCCAAGACCCAAAGAGCAGCTGTCGCTGGGGTACACATCTGGGCTGGGCTGAGGACTCCACAGGCTCAGACTGTACATACATGCACACATGTGTCATACTCACACATATGTAAACACGTGAGCATGTTGGCTTTGGTGGGATCCTCTCCGTTACAACTAAAAAGCCACAAGTCCTACTCTTTAAGGGACCCTTCTGAAGGGAAGCAGAGACCCCCTCCCCACCCACCAGGGCTGCAGCTGTGCTCCTGGGGTGGCCTGTGGGGGTGGGGGAGGGGAGGGGGACGCCTCCCCCCCCCCCCGGCACTGCTTAAGGTTATTTATGGCTCCAACGTGCGCGTTTGTTTAAAATCTGCCGCAGAATTCATCCCCTCCGCCACTTACTCAACCATTATCGGCCATCGCAAAAGTGCCGAAGAGAGAGTCATAAATGGATGTGATTTACGAGGCAGCAAGAGCACAGGACGAATGAGAGGAAATTAGATCCTTTACCTGCGAGATTATTTACGAGCTCGGTGGATGCGTGGGACCGAGCTGGGCGAAGCGTGGTCCGGGACACCACGCGTTCCGTGCCTGTCCTCTGCCAGACCCACAGTCTAGTGACAGAGAACGTGCTCCTGCAGGAGGCCATTTTAGCCCTGCTCCTTCCCGGGATGACATGGGCTGGGACCAGTTCAGGACCCGCATAGGACAGCACTGTGTCCCGGCACACCTCTGAACTGCTGGAAGACCTTAGACAGCCACCCCTCTGGGGGCCTCTTTACCTCTGTGAACCAGAGGGAGTGCACAGATGGACCCCAAACACGTGGTCACCAGCAAGGCGACCTCACTTCTCCCCTCCTTTTGTGGCAGCTCAGGTCATTGTTGGGGGGCCCACTCTCTCCAACCCGGTTCCCACTAAACATCCTGGCTCGCATTACAGCGCAGCTCCCTGCCATGCTGGTCCTTGACTTTTCCTACTACTACATTGGGAAGCCAAATTCTGTGTCAGAGAAGAATGACACAAGCCTTGCCACGCCCTTCATCCTTTCCTTTACAAGGGCTCTTCCTTCCTGGTCATTGTCCTCCTGGCTCCCCCTGGAAGCCCAGGACACCCGCCCTGCTGGAAACCTTGCAGGTGAATGAACTTAAGTTTCCATGTTGGATCTCACCCTAAGGCCTCTTAGGAACAAGCGGCCCAGAGCTTTCTACGCTCCTTTTCTCTAGCCTGGTTCTGGAAATTCCCAGGGCAGGAGAAAAGGTCAACAGAGCATGGGTATGCTAGAGGAATGCCAGCCAGCACCTGGGCTCTGGGTCATGTAAGGACAGTTGTCTCTGAGCAGGTACAGCAGTCTCCTGTCTTGAACTGTACGAGCTAAACGCTGGGAGGAGGGCTCGGGCACACTGGGTCCCCACACCTACCTGTGTGTTGCCTCAGAAGGTCAGCCTTCTTGTGAGGGAAGGGGAGCTCTGCCCTCAAGTGGGAAGGGAGGGCAGGTCACCTAACCATCTCACTGGAAGCCAGATGTGCAGCAACTGGAGTGGGTGTCCCTGAGCCCAAGGCTCCTTCTGCCTGACGTCACACACGCTCCACTCTCGCCTGCACAGAGCTGTCTCATGCAGTGTCCCACGCATAGGGACCCCAAGCTCTGGAAGCATCGCCCATGTCACCGATGAGTCAGCTGTTCTAATGAGTGTGTGATCCATTTTGCACACTTTCCACTCTTTAAGGAAGAAAAACACCGGCGAGTGTAACTGCTACGGTGCTTTCCATGGCTTTGAGGGAGCAGGGCCTTTCTGGGAGGATAAGAATTTGATTTTCCAATTAAGGTCCAGCCTAGATGGAGCCTCTGAGAAGCATTTGTTTTGCCAACAGCTTGACAGCAGCAGCATCTCCAACTATAACTGTCCTTAACCCCCAACTGCCTCCTCCAAAGGGCCCTGCGGTGCACCACCCTGGTGAGTTGGCCCTCTGGCGAAAGCCAGGATCCAGCCGTCATCCCCCTACACCCCAGTTCTCAAGTCAGCTTAGCTGGTTCTGGTATCCTCACAACACCTGGAAGGCTCAGGGAACCATGTCTTGGGCAGGAGGAGGCGGCGAGGCTCGGGGTAGCACACACACCTATAGCCTCCACTGTGGTCAAACACCCAGGACCCTGGAGCCTGTTCACAGAACCCCTCACTCCAGCCACCAGCCTGGCCTTACCGTTCCCGCACACGGCCCTGGCTTCACCCGCAAGTGGACGGCTGGCTTTGCTTTGAAACCTCTGGACGCTGCAGACTCACCAGACCCACAGCAAGGCAGCAATGCAAAGGACCTCAAAGAAGGGAAGACATTTGTCAAGACTGAAATGAGTTCACAGTATCGGTGGGGGACAGACATGAGCTCACAGTATCGGTGGCTCCAAAACAGGATCGGGGATCAGTAGGCCTTGGCGGAGGTGGCCTTGCTGAGCCTTCAGTCGTAACCTGGGCTACACTGATTGCTCTAGCAGACCCCAGGTGCTCTTCCGGACCCTCAGACCCCAGCTTTTCCTGATCAGATGCTAACCTGGACCAGGACACCAGCCGTGAGTCCTGAGCGCCGGCTCTGGTCCATTTCTACCTCTAATTCCACATGGGCAGGGCCCTTCCCCAGCGTGGCTCAGTCTCCCCAGGTGCACAAAGGCTATACGTCTAGAGTCATGTGCGATTGTGAGGCTCTGGATGGTGACCTGCTCAAGGTCCGTGCCCGGGGCCAGGTCTCCCGGGCCACCTGGGGTTACAGCTGTAAATGCCCGCCTTAGCAGACAGCTCCACTCAGCCACTCGGGAGAGAGCGCAATTCTTCCCTCTCATTCTCGTTTTCTTCCCAGCGTAATTGAAAAATCAATATGTTGCAGAATTTCTGTGCAAACCACAAATACAATCATTTCCAATCACAAAGGGGATGATCCTACACACAGCAGCTGCGCCCACGAGGCCCCGGCACTGCCGGGGACCGCTAGGCCACCCCTCCTGCCCAGGGGCAGCTCACCCCAGAGTCAATCACACCTTCCCGTCCACAGCTTCTGGCCACTCTGTGCCACGCTTCATAAATATTGGCACTAAATGACCGCCACAGAAAGTCGATTAATCGTGAGCGCCGTTACACACAGCCGCGCCACACCTGTCAGTGAAGAGCTCTCATGTTGGAACTTATTACATTTTTATCAACTTGGCAGCACGCGTCACGGTGCAATTTGGGCAGCGCGGCGTCCTCCGCAATCAGAGCCATTGGCTTTTATGGGTTTGCTCAATTTCGCCCAGGGGACAGCCAGTGCAGAAGAAGGAGAAAAGCCCTCATCCTTCCAAGCAGAGGACAACCACGGCCCAGGAGAAATGGCTCACAGGCTCGGGAGAAATGTCACCAGCCTCTGTGTGCCCAGGCCTGACACCTCAGACACAGAGCGCCACCATCCCCCGGCAGATCCTGCTACCAGGTCTGACTTCCAGGGCTCAGGTGAGGCCCAAATGAGACTTCTCCTGCCTGGGTGTCAGGGATAAGCCTCGAATCTGTGTGGCCGCAACCACAGCCCAGTCCCCAGTACAGCTAGATTCCTCCCCTGTAGGGCAGGGACAGGCTTATCAGCCACCTCGTCTGTCCCCCCTATGGAGGCCCAATGGCTAAGTTACAATGGGTGCCTACCCTGCGCTACTGCATGACCCCTAGATCTGGCCACTCCTGACGGGGAATGATGGGATACAAGAGCCCAGTTACTTAGAGCCTCTGCCCAGGACTCAGCCTCTTTCCCCTATGTACTAATGTCCTAAGACATGCCCAAGGGGGGGGGGAAGGGCGGGAGATCATATGGGACTGGGGGCTGCCACTGTTCCCAGGGAAGCTCCCCTGGGCCTAACATCCGCTCCCACTCTTCCACACGCCTTAGGTTCGCTTGCCAAGTGATCCCAGAGGCCCCTCCCTACAGCCCCGCGGAGCTGAGGGACAGGGACACACGCCACACGCCGTAGGACCAAGGATGTCAGCAGATCAACACCTGTCTCCTTGCACACACAGCCCAAGTCAGAGTCTGGAGCCTCCTCTCCCAGCCCCGTGGAGGTTCTCCGCCGCTGTGGCTTTAATTCACAGCCGCACAGACCTCTCAGTGGCACTCGGGGGCCTGCTTGGGGTTTACCAACACCTCTGCCTTTGCTGTCATAGAGATGAGAAGGGTCTTTTTCTCACCGGGGTCCCGGAGATGGCCTGGATACACCTATGGTCAGCAGACCCAGCATCTGGGAAGGTCCTGACATCCCCTTTGCTGGCGGTTTTCTCAGGCTGTTTACCCATGACGATGAGCACGGCCCACGCGGTATCTGCTGCGTGTTCTTCTTCCACTGTTCATGGGCACACACACATGTTGGCTGTCTGTGCTGTGCAGCGGGCTTGCCATGTCCTATGAGCTTCTGCTACATGACTACATGAAGAACTAGAGGTTTATACTTCCAGTCATCCCCTTCGTCGCCACGGGATAAGAGCACGCACTCGGAGCACAGTGTTTAACATGCCCTTTGCCTCCGGTTAGTTTGTGATCATCAACTTCACCCAAACTAGGGTCACCTGGGAAGAGACAACCTCAGTTAAGGAAGTGCCCAGATCAGACTGGGCTGTGTGCACGTCTGTGAGGCATTATCCTGATGGCTGATTGACACAGGAAGGCCTCGCCCCCTGTGGGCGGTGTCCTCCCTAGGCAGGTGGACCTGGACTGCGTTTACAAAGCTAGCTAGGCGTGAGCCCATGAGCGGCCTTCTTCTGTGGGTTCTGCTTAAGTTCCTGTCCTGGCTTGCCTTGATGATGGGTTGGGAGCTGGAAGTTTAAACCAAAGAGACTTTTTCCTCACCAAGGCTCTTTGGGTCCTGGCATTTATCATGACAGAAAGAAAACTGGGACAGTTATACACGGCCAGTGCAACAGGGAAGGCAAGAATGTGCCCAGTGCACAGAGGAGTGGTCTGCCTGCCCCCCGCCCCGCCCTCCTTGTCCCAGGCCCCAGGTCCCTCAAAGAAACCACAGTTCTATTTCCCGTCATTTCCGGTTAGTGTGCATTTTCTAGATTTTTATATCAATTTTTTGGGGTAGAATCATGATTTGTCTCCCTCGTGTCAGGCTTCTCTCCGCGTGCAGGGCCATTTGCCACTTGACCCCGTGACGGTGTGTCTGTTTCCTTCTGCTGCTGAGGAAGACCTGAAGGGTAGACACGTCACCCTGTATCCGTCCACAGAGCTACTGAGCCTGTCACATGGGCTCTTTGCAGACAGGGTCTGCCACAAGGATTCACAGGCCCCTTTGAGAGTCATCTGTCTGCCCACCCCCCTAAAAGGCTCTACTATGGGCAGCTTGGTTCCAGTGTGTCCAGAGGGGATCTGCTGAGTGACAAACTTATGACAGTTCAGTGGGCATTGTTGCAAGGTAGTGGGACCTTCCAGAGGTGGGGCCTGGGTGGAGGGAGTAAGTCACTGGGTACAAGCCTTCTGGAAGCACCTTGTGCCCTGTGTGTGTGTGTGTGTGTGTGTGTGTGTGTGTGTGTATCCTGATTGCAGGTTTCCTTGGCCACACCCCTCTGCTGTAATGTTTTCTGCCTTACCATGGGCCTAAAAGCAACAAAGCCAGTCCATCACAGACCAAATCTCTTCCCTTCAACATTCTTCCCCCAGGCATTTGGTCACAGTGATGAAAACCCGACTGGCCTAGCATGAGCTTTTGTTTCTCCTTGTACAGGATGACTGGACCCTGTGAGGGGTGGGTGTGGCCAGGCTCTTGTCCAAGGGCTGGACCATGATACACACCCACGAGTGGCTTGAAACCTCCCGCTTCCCTGTGTCCTCTCCGGTAGCCACGCTGATGGCTGTGGCTTTCGTGTGGTGGCTTTGGTTCTTATCTCCCTGTTGACTGACAGTGCTGACATTTTTCTGTGTTGCCATCTGAAGATCGTGCCTGCCTGGGTGGCTTTTTCTTACTGGTATCTAACGTGACCCTCCGGAATCACATGCAGAGCCTGAAGCATCCTTTGCGGGAAGGTTTGGAGCCGCAGAGTCAGTGTCTGAACCAGGCTTGCATGTGCCTGGAAAATGCGGGTCTTTCAAGGGATGCAGTCATCGTCTTTGAGTAACTAAAGTTGTTGCCAGAGCCACGTTTCCCCAGTCGGTGGAATTAGCATCTTCTAGCTGCATAGGTGTATAATGCTTTGGCTCCGGGGACTCAGAAAGCCACGCCCCTGCCTGCTCCTTTGGCTCCTGGGATTCAGGAAGCCACGCCCCTACGCACTCTTGCCTTTCTTTCATTTCAGGTCCATTTCTTCTGCTCTCTCTGCATCTCAAGGTGCAAACTGAGGTCACTGATTTAAGCTATTCATTCAAACTCAGAAACTGTGCTATAGATAAATCCATGAGTTTGGTATTTTCCTTTTGATTCTTTTTAAAATGCTTTCTAGCCAGACAGTGGTGGTGCACGCCTTTAATCTCAGCACTTGGGAGGCAGAGGCAGGTGGATTTCTGAGTTCGAGGCCAGCCAGGTCTATAGAGTGAGTTCCAGGACAGCCAGGGCTACACAGAGAAACCCTGTCTCGAAAAGCCAAGAAATAAAAAAAATAAAAAAAAAAATTAAAAAGGCTTTTGAACTTTGACATCTTCCTTGGTACTGTCCCAGTTTGGTTCCCGTTGCTGTGATAAAGCACCCTGACCAAAAGCAAGTTGGAAAGGAAATGGTTTATTCCACTTCACAGCCTACAGTTCACCATCAAGGGAAGCGAAGGCAGAGCTCAAGGCAGGGAGAGTGAAACAGAAAAGCAGGGACTGCAGGGTGCTTACCGCTGGCTTCCCTTGGCCTCCTGACCTGTCTTCTTAACCCAGGGCCTCTGCCTAGGAGTGGCTGTCCACAGTGGGCTGGGCCCTCCTCCACCAATTAGGAACCAAGAAAATGGCCCCAGAGGCGTGCCCATAGGCCGGTGTTGTGGGGGTAATTCTCATATTGAAGTCCCCTCTCCCCAGGAGTGTCCCAGCCAAGATTAGCCACCACAATTGTCACGCAGGCTGAGCTTCTGTGGTGCTTTTCCAATGAAAGCCTATCTTCTCCTTACGACACTCGACGGCGGGGAACTCTGAATGTCTTTGGACTTCTTTAATAATCGAGAATAGCATCGATATCAGTGTTCTGCCTGTGCCAGGCACGAAATGGCTGCTCTGTGGTTATGGGGTGACGTGTGTCTTAAAAGTCAAGCCCCCTTTACATCCTTTTCTGCCTCCTTTTGCACTAACTGAACGTTCCGTGCGACTCTGGCTGGCTCATTAGCTGCAGATGTTTAGTGACTTGGTGGTGGCCTTGTGATTTACAGCATGCACAGGTCCCTTAGCCTGTCCCCCTTCAGGTTAGACGATGGCACGTCACAGGCACACGCACACGGCTGTTGCTGGGCCACCTTTCCCTCGGAATCCCGTGCCGCCCCGTCAAGCGTCACTCCTGCATGTGTGGTCAAGCCCACACTGACTGTCACACACAGAGGTCAGAACATCCGTGCAAAGATGCACAGAGCCTCCGGCCATTGGGGAAAGATGCACCAAAATCACAAAGAAACATCACTTCACGCCCACTAGGAGGGCGTAGGGTATGAGGGACCACAGCACTGTGCCCCGCTGGAGGGAGTGTGGCCAGTGTGGCCTGTGTCCAGGAACGAAGGGGAAGTGGGGGACCCCCGTGTGGCTCGGCAATTAAAGGGCAGCTGCATGCCCCCAGAACTGCAAATGGGCTCTGAAAGACACCATAGCAAAGCCATCCACAGGAGACAAGCACGCGATGGATGTCCTGACTGCACAGCACAGACGGGTGGCCCAGTCCAGCCTACAGACACTGCGTGTCCTGTAACACGGGGATAACTGGGAAAAATTACACTGGTGAAATACAGCGGGCCAGCAACTGGATGGCTCGCGGCCATGAGGTTCCTGGGCTGTCAGCACCACAGGAGAGACAGAAGAATTCACATCTCTGGGGCAAGGGAGGGAAAGGGAGGAAGCGGTTCTGACTATGAAGGAGATTTAGGCGCAGGCCGTGGCGATAACCTTGTGGCACCGCAAGGGCATTTAACCTCACGCACACACGAGGCTGTGCACACATATAAGGTGCACTGTGGGCTTCACTGTAAGCAGCCAGCCGGTACGCTGCTAGGCATGGTCTGGGCAAGGATGGAGATGGGAAGGGGACTCTGGAGCATCCTCGGACTCGCAGGCTCAGGACACGTGTCCTCTCCAATCCCAGTGCTCCCACAGTAGCTGGAAGCAAAGGCTGCCGAAAGCTAGTGTTTAACACCCATACTCCAGAAGGGCGAGATAAGGCACGTTCCCGGGAAGGGGGGGGGGCAGCACGGGGCCTCCCAGCACCCTTTCCTCCATGATCAGATCTGACTGATTTTGTGACTTCGGGTGATTTGGAAATGGCCTGACCACTCAGCATCCTGGTCATTAGATCCTGCCTCCCTCTGTCTCCCTGCCTGGCTCAGCCATGGTCTCCCTCCTATGCCGTTGAGGGTGGCTTTGTTCCCTGCAACCTCCAGTTTTAAGCTTGCTGTCCCCTCATCTCACACTCGCAGCAACAACATGACAGCCTGAGGCTGGCCAGTGGCCCTGCTGACCACCGAGAGCCCACAAAAGGTGCTGCCACATTCCCAAGACACACAGGGATGGACAAGCGATGGCTTACATGGGGGCACACACGGGAACTAGGTACACAATCATCACACACACACACATACGCTCACGCCAACTCACACAGACATACACAGACACACAGACACACATGTGGGGACAGATGAACACTGATTCTCATAGGCGCTCAGACACACAGACACAGGAACAGATCACATACACTGACTCACACAAGCACACAGGATAACTCTCTTAACTCCCATGATCACACACAGACCCTGTACACAGAGCTAGCAGATGCATGCACAGACATATTGCACAGATACACACACTGACACATATGCACACAGACCCTCTAACAGAGCTAACACAGACATCTGCTCAGATACCACACACACACACACACACACACACACACACACACAAATGCTAAGAAACACAGCCTTCAAATACTTTCCAGGGTGAGGACTATGTCTGGATCCACACCCCCTTTGAGGGGCTCTTCTGGGTCGCATGGGCCCAGCCTGATAAGCTAGAGGTGAGATGTGCAAGCACAGCGGAGCCCACCCCTCCCCCACCGCAGATGGCCGCGGTGCCCTCCTCTGCATGTGACTACGGGGATTAAGGCAGGAATTGCCTCTTCTCGAGCTCTGTGACGAGCTCTGTGACGGTCCCTTGGGAAGTTCCAGCCTCCCTCTGTGGGCAGGCCTGTCTCCTCAGGTCACTGAGCCTAGCAGTCAGGCCTCGTGTGGGCTCTGCGTGGGTTTCCACACTCATGTTCACAACCCCAAAGATGGCGCTTACCTTGTTCGAGAAGTCTGTCACTGCATCCTTTGCTGCCCCCTGCCCCCCTACACTCCATCTTCCTCACTGTCCCTCCTCAAGTGTTTTCCCCATGGTGTCCTGGTTTAAAACACAAGAAACTTTCAGGAAGCTTTCTACACAGGTGTTAGATCTCCACCCCCTTGAAACACTGGCCTGAGGGGGCCCTGTACCCCAGGTGACAGCCCAGACTCTAGGCCAGAGCAGGCCTGGGGCAGCTGTTCTTCCACCACTGTCTGTGACCTGTTGGGGGGGGGGGCCTTCCACCCCAATCGTCACACTGAATGACAAGCGCTTGGGACCCCAGAGACCAGGTCACCTGCTGCATCCAGAGGTCACAGTGCCACATGCGAAGGGGCCTCAGGAGTGGATCAGGAGAGCCCACAGCAGAGAGGCTAGCCTGAGGTGGCAAGCCCCTGCAGAGGTAGCTGGGGCTGGGGCTGGGGCTGAGAAGTGGCCTAGGAGACACAGCCTGGGGCTCTGAGGACATTCTGTGACATTTTCGGGACAGAAGCACCGGGGCCCAGAGACATCCCCTCTCACTGCAGCGCTGTGGGGGCACGCCAGAGCCTGTTGCACTGAGGCAAGCACTCCCATTGAGTACGCTCGCTGCAGAAGAAGACATTACATCTTTTGCCAATTTACAACCACTGGTCGGTGGCAGAGCTGGGGGTGAGTGCAGGTGGGTTACCCTGAACAGCACCTTAAGCAGGTTAGCACCAAACCCCCTCCTAAACTCAAAGCGGGGAAAGCCATGGAGCTGGGGATGTGTTTTATATTGAAGACTAAGCCTTACCATCCCTCGTCAGAGGTATGGGGCTCGCACCCCCCGGCCTCTCTTGCTGTGGAACAGCGGATGGAGCTGGTGCCCAGGTCCCTCATGGCCAGCCCAGCCCGGAGCAGTAGCTGCATGAACCAGCCACTGGCAGGGCATCAGAGCGTGGTCCAGTGGGGGCAGCAAATTTTGCAGGGACAGGCGTCTACACCGCTACTCCTGGAGCCACAGAGAGAGCCCCAGGCAGTCACAGAGCCTAAGACTGGCTCCCAACGGATCTCCTGGCTTCGGACACGTTTTTCTAGAACTGGAATTCTGTCTTCAGGGCACCCTCTATTTGAATCATCAAGCAGAGCCATTATAGTCAACCCAGAGCTAATCAGAGAGGCACACGGCACCCTCCCTCCCTGACTGGGCTCAGAGTCATATGGGCAGCCCACAGGCCAGACAAAGGGCTGTCTACAAATTGAGGTCAGGACCGGCCTGGGAGACAGGCCTGCTGTGAGCGCGATAATTGCGCCCGCTCTAAGGTGTCAGGGTTGGGGGAAACATTAATTGGAGAAAGACAGAGAAGAAAGGAGCTGGTGACTGCAGGGTGGGGATGGCGGTAAGGGGAGGGGGGCAGTAGCTGGGAATGCAGTGAACAAAGGGTTAACCAAGGAGCCTGGATACCAGGTCAGTTCTGAGAGTGACTGGAGAGACAGGGCCCACCCAGCCAGTCCAGCCAGTCACACTGTTGCTAGCCTCTCCCTGGCCAGGCCTAGGGTCAGGGGGTGAAGTCTGGAGTATTCTGGACTGCGGGCCCTCAGGTCTATCAGAGGAGTAGCCTGGAGGCCTCAGAGAACACCATAAGGGCGTGTGTGAGTGGGTGGTGAACGGATGACCGGTCTGGGAGGGTGACACCAGTCCTCGGGGCCTCAGAGGGGGCCCTCTGTCCACATTTCCCCTGCCCCGCCCCCACAGCACTCTCATCCTCCTAATTCGCAATTTCAGCCTGCCCCCACGATCTCTGCTCCTCCACACTGTTCCCTCAAGAACCCTCAGCCATCCTCCCTACACACCGCGGGGCCACACAGGACCCAGGACCCAGACCCCCATGCCAATTATGGAGATTTTAGGGAGAGAGAGATTACTTCATTACCTACCCTGGCCACTGCCTGCAGACTCTAATAGTCCTGGCCTCCCCCACAGGCTCCGACTACCCCAGGTCTAATCTTCTGCTCCCACAGATCTGTTCTGGTCCTTCCATCCCTGCCGGGATGCTCTACCCATTAAGCCCATGACCACAGCCTCCTCCTTCATGGAAAGCCAAATGAACCACACCCAACTGCGCCTCTGCCCGCTGGTCACCGGGTGTGGGAGATTCCCTTTGCACCGCTGAGCCTCAGTGTCCCCTTTGGACATTCAGGTAGCGGTTCTTCCATTGGGGCCCTATGAGATGTCAGACAGGTACGACAAAGAGCTTGTCCTACTTGAGACGCCCCCAGTCCTCCATCACGCTCCTAAAGCTGCTCACCTAGGGCGGAAGCTCTGAGGGGCAGGCCCCACGGTTAGCAGAGCATTAGGCTGGCCTAGCCTGGCCTCCAACTCACCAGTAAGCCTCGCCTCTAGCTCTCTCGCCCCTCCAGGGCTCCTATGAACACAAATCCCTAAAACAGCTCTCGAGCTGAGCACGTGGGTGATTTGTCTTTGCTTAGGAGAGAAAACAGCTTTAGCAAACATGTCTATTCATGTCTGTTCAACTTGCTGTAGGGAAACAAGGTCCCGGTCTGTCTGCCCCTTTGCTGGTGACAGGGGAGCCATGAATTCTGTTCCTTTGCTTCTCCCAGCTGCTGGCAAGGTTGGGACGGGCAGATGAGGCTCCGAGAGCCAGGCGACCACTCCGTCGCCTTTCTCCAGGAGGCCAACCTCAGCTATGTCATAGAGGGTGGCTGGTGTCCCTTACAACAAGGTCCGGACTCGGCCTGAGGCTCTGGATCTGGATTCGAACCCAGGGCTCCATTAGCTGAGGTGACAACGGCAGCTGGAGGTGTGAGTGGGTAGCAGGGGCCTTCTGGGGAACGATTGGTAGGACATCAGAGGTCTTTGGGGCAACTATTGGGCAGCCTTCACAGCGACAGAACTGTTGGGGCTAGAGGCAGGAATGGGAAAAGAAATAGACCCCCAGCCCCACCCCAGACATGCCCTGGGGCCAGCTCAGGCCTGGGGCCCCAGCCCCACAGACCTGCAGGAACTCCAAAGCTTCACCATCTGACTTCCTGCCTTTAAAGGTTGAATCAAATATCCCAAGATGCCTGTGCTGTGGCCCTGTCTGCCTTCAGGATATGCCTAAGCTTGGAACCAGACCTTTAAAGAGTGATCATGATTAACCGGAGAATCTAGGGAAGGCCTGGTTCATCGTCCCCGGTTTCCCTGCAAGAGGATTAGGACACACATATGCAGGGGGTGGCCCTGGGAGGGCAGAGAAAGCGAGAAAAGCCTCAGGAGGCAGGCACACCTTGGCCTCAGACATCAAACCCTGGACTGTGAGAAAAGACACACCATCATGCGTGGACATGGCCTGTAGACCCTCACGTGTGACTGAGCTCCGCCCCCTTGCCCTGTGGACACCCAGGTCCCTGGCACAGGCTTCCCATCCAACTCATAAGAGGAACACAGACCTTCCATAGCCACAGGTCCCCAAAGGGTTCTGGTCTCCTGGGTCATCTGAGAGCCGACAGCCAAGGAGGGCGCAAATTCCTTCTCAACTGGCATCTCCAAGAGTCCCCAGGTCCCCACCAGAATGATTCTTTGTTCCGTTTCCTGCCAACATGCCTGCCGTGGACACGGCTGGCTCCACTTGCCAGGTCCCCAGGGACGATGCTAGTGGACCTCCTCACTGCTGAGAACTGGGGACTGAGCACTCCTGAGTCACTACCCCCAGCTGTGCGTCCCCTGGAAGGGTCTGTCTGCTTCCTGCTTGCACCATAGGCTTAACCAGCTTGGGGCCTGAGCCCCGATGTCCTCTGTACCCTGCTTGGGGGGGCAGGTCCCTCAGACCCAGCCTCGGGCCTCCCAGAGTGGGGCTGCATCCAGTGCCTGTCTGATCAGTAGATTTTAATGATGGCCAAACTTCACCGCAGGCCGCTGAGCTCCCAGCAACACCACGCTAAGAAGCGAATGTGGCTATCGATCCTCCCCGCCTGGGGCTGCCTCGTGCGCTCCTGTTCCCTTGAAGGCTTTTAAGAGGGGCAGAGCCTCCGTGAAAAAATGGAACACATTTGCAAATCTGGCAGCTGTGATTTATTCTCCCTCCCCACTCTCAAAAGGAGCTGTGTGGTGGGGAAAGCCTCCCCTCCGTGCAGCCACGCCCAGGTGAACCCTCCCCACAGCCACGCCCAGGTGAACCCTCCCCACACCTCCTACCCTTGCCCTGCCCAGCCCAGGGGCTTGGGTTGTCCCCACTCTGAGAACCCCGTTTCCTCCCCCACATTACCGTGGAGTGGTAGAAAAGGCTAGTAAGTACCTTTCCCTACTCCTTTTGGGGGGCCTGAGTCCCTTGCCACTGCCACCCCAAATTCTCCAATCTACCATCCCCCGGGCACTTCCTATTGGTTCTCTTCTCTCCAGCTGTTCTCTTCCTTGTCAATCACTGCAGAGTGCTGGGAACCAGGGGCGCAGTAGGATTGGGGTGTCTCATCCCCTAGGCACACAGCTCTGGGGCCAGAGATATAGGTATTGGCCACCCCTAGGTCCCATTGAGTGTGAGACCTTACCAGTGACCTGCAGCCCCAGCCCAGAGTTCCCAGAGTCCCGGAACAGACCTGCCCTCAGATGCCTGCCCGTTTCTGGAACATTCACAATCAAGATCACACTCCTGTACTGGAGCCTGCAGACAGCTGGCACGTAGACTCCAGCCAGAACACGAACAGCCCCAGATCTCCTCAGGGGCCGACCATGTCGCCTGGTATACTGTAGTGTGCTGGAGTCCTTCCTTGCAACTGTCCCTGAGCCCCAACCAGGAACAAACCCAGGAAGGCAGTCTTCATCACAAATACCCCCACGCAAAGAGGTATCACGCCAAGAAGAGAACAGAGATGGCCCGTTGTCCGGCATTCTCCCTGTCCCCTCTGCACAGCCCGGGCCACCTCTGAGCCCACGATGGCCATTCTCAGAGCCGGCTCTGCAATCAGCTGTGTCTATTGCTGCTGCCCAGGCTGTGGCTATGTCCAGGGTGACAATCCTGGCAATCCAGACTAGGGAAGGCCATGGATGGGTGGCTATGGGCATTCTTCACCCATAGCCATTGTCCGCTAAGGGGAGGAGGGAGCCAGGGAAGCAGGAAATCTAGTGACAGACTGCCCTGGGCTCACCCTGGGGCTGGTCTCACCTACACTCCAGAACACAGTGGAAATGTCCCTCACTCACCTGGTGCTGAGACCAGGGGCAGTGTTTCTTTACACACACACACACACACACACACACACACACACACCTCAGCTTCCTAACATGTCCTCTGCGCCTTATGGGACCACAGAGAGGACCGTGCCAAGCCATATACCCCTGTGACCTGGACGACATCATCTGTCACCAGGGATACGGTTCTCAGTGACCCTCTGTTCTGGGCTGAATGGAAAGGCCAGGGCACGGGGCTGATGGGAACCCAGTGCTCTCCTCACTCCCCCTATGGTGGTGACCATCCCAAGTCAGCAGAGAGGACCTGGAGAAGGCAGAACACACTCCCCCCCACTCCCCTCCCCCCAACCCCCCACCCCGCCCTGCCCCGCCCAAGCCCCACAGTGTCTGCTGTTTCCAGATCCTACAAAGCCAGCCCTCCTCCCGCCCAGCTGCTGTACACACACACACACACACACACACACACACACACACCGCTGCTCTCACCTGCTGTGGCCTTGGAGAAGCCGAAGGGCACAGAGTCAGGGAACCACATCACTGGGGGCCACACGTGTTTCTGGCCCAAGCAAGAAGCCCAGGGCAGGAGAGAGGACTAATTATGGCCCAAGGATAAAAACGGCAGCCAAGCAGCTGTGCGGGGTGGAAGGAATGCTCCCCTCAGAGAGACATTTTCCAATTCCTGGGCTGCCGAGAATGCATTCTTTGACATTTATGAGGCCCGGGCTCCCTATAAACCTAAATTCCAAAGAGGCTGACAGCTGGTCAGATCCCTGGAATCCAGGACTGCGGGACTGTCCCGTACGGTGGGCACAGCTGCGTCTGTGGTGCCCGGAGGAGCCTCGAAACCTAGAGGCAGCTCCGTCCTCACACAGCTCCGTGCAGCAGCTGGAGAAAGCGGGGCTCCGTTCCTTTGACAGTTGGAGTTTGGAGGTTCAGAGAGGCTGAGCAACTTTTCGTAGCTGCGAGCCAGAATGACTGGCTGGCGTCGATGGCCACACCTCGCCCACTTGGTTCATAGCACCGACTCTTAGGTGAATATAAAAATCAGGCCGAAGGGAAATCCCCCAACATGGACAGTGCGCCACTGGGAGCGGCAGCGTGAGGGAAGATGACTCCCCCTTCTCTTTGCTGCTATAGATGCTGTGCACTCACAGCAGGAAATAGAACGGGGGGGGGAGGGCAGGGGGGGATTATGCAGGATGGCGGACCAGGAGACCACTGGGGACAACCCCCAAAGCTGGACCCAGAGCTCCAATCGGCCTTAAAGCACTAAGAAACAAGCTTTGATGCTAGGCCCCGAACTCTGGGGAGCCAGAGCCCGCAGACAAGCCCAGGACCCATGCCCCCTGTGCCTGGCCAACCGCTGTCTTACTGATCAGACCGTGTGCCTGGCGGGCGAGGCCTTGTGGCCAGAGCTAGCTCACAGGCCCCAGGAGCTGCTGCTGGTGTCTCTCTCCAATGCTGGGCTCTGGAGCTTCAGCATTTACCCAATGGATAGACCCCTCGTTGCATGTCTGAAGCAAATCAGGCCTCGTTCCAACAATAGCAGCCTGCATGGAGACTTCCTGGTTTGAGCTCCGCTTGTTCATGTTCTACGTGGGGACACCCTGGATCGAGGCCCCGGATGCCCAGACCGAAAAGCGATCCAGCATGAGTTCCAGGAAGAAATGCTGTGTATAGGTTGGATGTAGTGTCCCTTCAAGAACTCATAAACTGAGGGTTGATCCTCTAGGTGATGTATTTGAGCTCCTAAAAACTTAAGAAGGCCTTGTTAAAGGAGGTAGGTCAGAGGAGGTGGCCCTTCCCATCCCCTGCTTCCTGTCTCCGTGAGATGGGCACTTCCTCCCCCACCACAGTGCTCCGCTGCCCTGGGCTGAAGCAGGTAATTCCTCCCTTTAAGCTGTTTTTCTCATTATTATTCTCATAAGTACTTTGTCAAGTACGAAATCTAGTGTGGGCAGATAACCACACACACACAGAAAACAAATTCTTTAATCAAGAGCCAGGAAAGAGGAAGGAGGGGGAGGAAGAGGAGGAGGGAGGGAGGGAGGGAAGGAGGGAGGAAGGAAGGAAGGAAGGAAGGAAGGAAGGAAGGAAGGAAGGAAAAGACAGTAGGAACAGACATAAAAAGACATGATTTGGGAGATCCCAATAGACCAGATATAATCATGATACTCACGAAATTTAAAGGATAAAACATTCAAAAGTATCTGCAGGAGACTGGAAAACATGAAACGTGCCAAAGAAGATTTGCAAATGAGTCAAGCAGAGATGTCTGAAGCTGGAGCTGGAGGTGCAGCCCAGCGGGTAGAGCGTTCACCCATCAAGCATGAATTCCTGGCTTTCAATCCCCAACAGGGCATAAACAAGGTGTGGGGGTGCGCACTTGGGATGGCAGCACTCGGAAGGTGGAAGCAGGAGCATCATGGCAAGGTCAAGGCCATTCTGGGATACATATTGAGTTCAAGGCCAGCCTGGACTACATATTGAATTCAAGACCAGCCTGGACTACATATTGAGCTCAAGGCCAGCCTGGGCTACATATTGAGCTCAAGGCCAGCCTGGGCTACATATTGAGTTCAAGGCCAGCCTAGGTTACATATTGAGTTCAAAGCCATCCTGGGATACATATTGAGTTCAAGGCTAGCCTGGGCTACATATTGAGTTCAAGGCCAGCCTAGGTTACATATTGAGTTCAAGGCCAGCCTGGGCTACTTTGTGAGACCCTATGTAGGCAAGATCCCCTTTGATGTAGTCACATATTAGAAGATAGGATATTGGGAGGATGCTATTTCTCCCCAGGTTGCTTCAGTTTGGGACACTTCCAACAAAAATCCCACTGGGGCTTGTTTCTATGTCAACAGGGAGCTCAATAAACCAACCCTCAGATATCCACGGAATTACACGGGGGCTTAGAGAATAGTGGGGAGCCCTGCGGACTGAGACCTTATTTTAAAGCCATCTGGAGGGTGATACGACCGGAGGCTGGCAGAGAAGTAACAGGACCACACAGAGACCTGGAAATTCCAGCCCCTCCCCCTGTGACTGTGGCACCCCGGGGCACACACCATCCTCTCAACAGTAACCACTGGCTAGGCATGGGGGGCAGGCGCAGCTCACAGGTCCACCAACGGTAGTCCAAGGTGATATGAAGCAGGCAAGGGCGGGGAGCCATGACCCTGGTGGGGGGCGGGCTTGTAAATAAGTCACTAAAGAGGAAAAGGGTAATGAATTCAGCAGTATTAATGAAGAGAGTTCGATCCCAGGAAGTCCCCAGGATGAGTGTGAAAAAGGCACGCCATGCAGTGGCCAAAGGCACAGCCAGCAAAGGGTCCAGGAGGCACGCAGCGCAGTAAGGAGAACAGAAGCAGAGCACAGCATCTCCAGCAGGAGCCGGGGAGTGGCTGGGGTGGGGACAGGCGCTCGGCGGTGTTCTTCCGGAGGACCCAGCTCTGGTTCCCAGTGCCCTCGCTGTGCCTCACCAGTGCCTGTAACTCTAGTCCCAGGGGAATCCAAAGTCCCAAAGTCCTCCCCTGGCCTCTGCAGGTCACCGCACACATGTGATGCACATAAGCTCACATGGGCATGTGTGCACATAAGATAATAATAATAATAATAATAATAATAATAATAATAATAATAATGGTTCCAACCAGCTTTGGTGTACATTTTCTTGGTAAATTGCTATCTGCTCTTTGAGCTCGCTAAAAGGCTTGACCTGGAAGTGGATTTGGCGTCCCCGTTTCAGACCTAAGTATGTTTCTTAGCCCTTCAAGGCCTCTTCTCCCGGCACGGACTTCCCCGCCTAAGTCTGTGTCAGGGAGGAAAGGGCACCGAACTGCTCAAGAGAAAAAGCATTGTGTCTCCGAAACAGCCAGAAGGTGACCCGTCTGTGACAGGGGCTGCTAGTGTTTATCCTGTGGAGCAAAACTGTCTGCAGTGGGACGGAGGTGCCAGAAACGCAGCCACAGAGACGGCTCCACCCTGCCCACAATGGCAGCACGGCTGTTTTCCTGGTCAGTTCCCACTGGATTTTGCGAGTGCCGGATCTAATGTGTTTTGCTATCTATGAGCTACTTCTCTCTGTGTTCCTTTACTTTTGCTTGTTATATACATAATAAACAGGAGTCATTCAAACCTCAAAGCATGGCTAGGGAAGATCATTCCCCAGACATCACCAGGGAGAGAATGCACACATCAGACATACAATGTACCCAACCTCACTCCAAGTCAAGGTAACACACAAGAAACCCACAATGGCCTCCTCCTACATGCCCATCGCACTGGCAAAAGGCCTGAATTCTGGTGTATCAGGAAGACGCATCTAGGCTGAAATGGAGAGTTCACCAGAGAAAGCCACTCAGACACACTGCAGAGTCCATCAAAAGTCTGTATTCCAGCCAGCTGGAACCACATCCGAGTGTTTGGGGACCTTGGTGTGTCCCCGAGTGTCCGGGACACAGGGTTTTTAAAAGCAGAAACTACGTCCTGGCGTCTCTCCCCACAGCTGCAGGGGCAGGGCTGTGCAAAGGTAAGCAGTTTTAACTGAAGCTGAGATAAGTGGTCAGCTGGAGGGGTGCCGCGCGAACCTGCAGTCTTAACAGAAGCTGAGGTAAGTTGCCTAGGACATCCTGACCTTCAGCTCCTAAAATAGAACTGAGCGCTCTTCCATGGGATTCCCCATCAGGGAGAGCAGATTCTAGTTAAACTCGGAATAGCCCGAGCAAGAACACGAGATGGAGGCACTGTCTTGCCCTGTGGCAGCGTCTGCTAAGCCTAACCGCCTGAGCAGGCTGACTGGAACTCACCATAGTAGGAAATCAGAACTGACGTCCGCAAGTCATCCTCTGGCCTCCACGTGGGCACAATGGCATAAATCAACTAAAGTTTTAATTCAAAATCTTTTAGGGCTGTGGGACATCCTGTGTGATACAGGTGCACTTGTCAAACCCACAGACTGCGACAGGCAGAGTCAAGCCCTTTGTGAGCCATAGGCTATACGGCTAGCATCTCTCTCCGGTAACAGGTCCACAGGCAAACAGGAGCTCGGTGCTTCCTCCTTGTCTCTCCTGTAAACGTTTTCTAAAGCCACTCAAAAAACAGCTCATGAAAAACAAAACAACGGCCCTGTCCTGGTTTATATATACTCGGCCAAGGGAATGGCACTATTTGGAGGTGTGGCTCTGTTGGAGTAGGTGTGTCACTGTCGGCGTGGGCTTTAAGACCCTCATCCTAGCTGCCTAGAGGCCAGAAATCTGCTAGCGGCCTTCAGATGAAGATGTAGAACTCTCAGCTCCTCCTGCACCATGCCTGCCGGGATGCTGCCACGTTCCCACCTTGATGATAATGGACTGAACCCCTGAAGCTGTAAGCCAGCCCCAGTGAAATGTTATCCTTTATAAGAGTTACCTTGGTCATGGTGTCTGTTTGCAGCAGTAAAACCCTAACTAAGACAGACCCCCCCACCCCCACCCCCTCAAAAAGCCACTAGACTGGCATTATCTAGAAGGAATAAAGACACATACCCCTAGTGGTCCAGTACCTGGACTCCTAAGAAGGGTCCTGGGAAGCTGCGACACAGGTTCACCTGTGAACCCTCATGGGGTGTTCAGCAGCCAGTCACACTGGACTGGAGAATGCCCGGCATCATCAGCCGTGGAAGGGGCAGATGAACTGCTTGCGCTGTGTCTGGATAATGCAGCCACGCAAGTCCATGGAACATCACCGAGATCACAGCCAACCCGAGCGGCAGCCCAGCCTGTGGACAGGAAGGCGCAGCCAAGAAGACTAGTGAGCTCCGTGCTTTAATTCCAGCAGGGACAAGATGCACACTTGTGGGCAGCTCAAAGCCAGCAGACGGAGACAGAAAGACAGAGAGACACAGAGTCTGAGTGATGGATGCCGGGAATGAGAGAGGCGTCGGCCAGAGGGGCTAGGGCTGGAGTGGTGTGGTGGTCCCTCTTGAGTCTCAACTTGACTGGGTGGGTATAGACTCAGCCAGAAGACACACCTGCAGGTGTGTGTCTATGATGGCCTCTGTGCCAAGGGTTAACTAAGGGGTTACTCTGCCCTCAAAATGGGTGGTGCTTTCCAACAGTCAGCTGAGGTATAAAGAGGTCTGAGGAAAGAGCAACATACAGAGCCTGCCTTCACATCTTCCTCCTGCTCGGTTGCAGTAATCGCTGCTGCTGCTGCTGCTGCTGCTGCTGCTGCTGCTGCTGCTGCTGCTGCTGCTGCTGCTGTCTTCTACTAACATCTTGGGCATTCAGCTGTGAGCTGACTCACCAGAGATCTCCAGGCCTTCAGCCCTGGATCAGGACTGCCAAGGCCCCAGGCTTTGTACACCGTGCAGCTACTGGTTCTCCACCCTTCCCACAAGTCCACAGCCACTGCTGTGCTCCCTAGGCCCTGGTGTCCAAGCTGGTCTAATAAATCCACTCTAACAGGATAGACATACATTCTACTGATCCTGCTGCTCTAGAAACCTTTCCCCTAATGTAAGTGATCTGAGCGCCGGCCTCATGGATGCCGGCTTTATCACTCCTGGGCATAGTGCACATTTATGATTTAGGTGCAATTCCTCATGTGTATTGTATCTTACAATAAAATAAGCACTAAAGATGAGGGAAATGGACTTTGTTCTGTTATTCGGTTTATTCTGCTTAAAGTGGAGTATGAATAACAGCACTGGGAGCCCCTGAGTCCTAGTGACCCCGCTCGTGCCTCAGCGTGGCAGCGGCCTGGGACCCAGACCCCCGACTACGGATGATGAGGGACCGAGAAAGGACAGACACAACAGTCACAGAGACAGACACAGAAAATCTGGGGTCGGTGGTCTAGGTGATGTGTTTATAAAAAGAGAAAGCTGTATAAGAATATTTCTTTGGAAGGGGTGAGGTGGGGGAAGGGGGTGTCTCAGTGGGCTCATACTGAGGCGTCCCTTCCCCCTGAGAGACCAGCCACACGACAGTATAGAATAGAGTAGAGTTTACTCAGGGCATGGGGAGGGGAGTTCTCCCAGTCGGGCGGTTCCTCAGAAAACTGGACACGACACTTCCAGAGGACCCTTCCATACCACTCCTGGGCATATACCCAGAAGATTCCCCTGCATGTAATAAGGACACATGCTCCACTATGTTCACAGCAGCCTTATTTATAATAGCCAGAGGAAAGAACCCAGATGTCCCTCAACAGAGGAATGGATACAGAAAATGTGGTATATATACATAATGGAGTACTATTCAGCCATTAGAAGCAATGAATTCACAAAATTCTTAGACAAATGGATGGAGCTGGAGAACATCATACTAAGTAAGGTAACCCAGTCTCAAAAGAATACCCATGGTATGCACTCACCAATAGTGGATATTAGCCTAGGATCTTGGAATACCAAAGACACAATCCACATACCAAATGATATCCGAGAAGAAGGAAGGAGTGGACCCTGGATCTGGAAAGGCCAATGCATAAGTGTAGGAAAATACCAGAACAGGGAAGTGGAAGGGGAGGATGGGGGAACAGGGGGAGGGAAAAGGGCATAGGGGACCTTTAGGGGGCGGGGAACCAGGAAAAGGGAAATAAAATACAAATAAAGAATATATCCAATAAAAAAAAATAAAGAAGGTAGTAGAGTCAGAGAAAGGCAGAGAGAGGGAGAGAGTGGAGTAGAGGCCGGCCATGACCACGTAGAGAGAGGAGGGAGGGAAGGGGGAAGGGAATTGCCCAAGAGGGCAGAGAGAAGCAAACAGGAAGCAGGGGTAAGAGAGCAAAAGAGAGAGGAGGGGCAAGCAGCCCCTTTTATAGTGGGCCAGGCCCACCTGGCTGTTGCCAGCTAACTGTGGGGCGGGGCACCCCTGGCTGTTGCCAGGTAACTGTGGGGTGAAGCTTAGACAGAATCCTAACACTAGGATTGTTTAAAAAGCCACAGCACAGGGCACTTATATAACAGTTGAACAGGGCTGCGTGATTATTACATAGAGACAAACAAGGAGTCGGGGTTATTACACACAGTGGAACAAGGAGAAGGGCTTAGCTAGCCTCAGTAGGAGCAGTCTCTGGAGAGCTGCTTTCAGGCAGCAAACATGGCGGTGGGAACATTTTCCTGCTCACACCATAGGCATTTGCACCTGAGGGAGGCTCTGCCGTCCCTCTGAGCCTCACCAGTAAAGGATTCGGTACTCCAGTGGGGCTGTAGCATTGGTCCTTGCTAACCATGTCAAACATCGACCCGGGACTTCACACATCCCTACTCACACCCTGGCTGACTCTCACCCAGAAACGGCTGCAGGTGTCCAAGGTCGGCACAGCCAACCCCATGCGTCATGAGATCCTGAAGCTTTGTCTCCGTGGACCAGCCCCTCCACACACTCCAGCAACTCCTGGATGGGGTGGACGTTGGGGTGGGGCAACTCACAGCCCTGGATCTGCGCCTGGGTGGTAGCTGGGTCGGTCAGTCCTCCACCTCTCCTGCGCCCACATCACCAGGTCCAGCTCCGCCATGCTGCCCAGCGAGGGGTGGGGCCAGCTATCTCATAACTACAGGCCTCTGGGTCCAAAAGGATCCCATCTTACAGAGGAAGAAAGTGAGTTCCTGAAGGACTTGGTAACTCCTGAGAGCTCCTTCAGCAAATAGCAGGTCTTAGGACAATATCAAGGCCCAGAGAGAGAGAGAGAGAGAGAGAGAGAGAGAGAGAGAGAGAGAGAGAGAGAGAGAGAGACTCCTCCACTACCTGAAGCCTTCCTGTCTTCTGTGTTGCATAAGATCTCACCTCCCGTACAGGAGGCCAAGGAGACAAAGGCCAGATCTCCCAAATGCTGGGCAAGCCTGTTGGTTCTGACCTGGTGACCTAGGCCACAAAGTCCCTGTCCGAGCTTTCTGCCTTATATAGTTCCCAACCCCCCCCACACACACACACAGAGACAGAGAGACAGAGAGACAGAGACAGAGACAGACAGAGACAGAGACACAGACAGAAACAGAGATAGAGACATGAATACATACACCACAGAGATATGGACACAGACAGACAGACACACACAGAGACATGGACACAGACACATACAGAGACCCACACATGGACACAGACACAAACACTGAGACCCCCAGACGCACGCAGACAGACACATGTCTGGAAGCTACGGTATTGGTATGGAGGAGCAGGGTAAGATCTGGAGATCAGTCTTCAGTTCACGCCCCATCTTGAATGCCTTCAAGCACCGAAGTGGTTAAAGCCTCCCAGCCAGTCTGATCAATTCATTATCATTTCTAATACAGATCAATACTCACTAGCACCCATCTGACAAAGCCTACAGCCTTCAGACCCAAAACATGAAAGGCTTCCTAAGCCGTTGCCAGCCCCGCCCCACGCCTCAGCCTCAGCCCACCGCCTTCCTGATCACTGCCCTGGAAGATGCAAATCGATGCCTAGCATTGACCACTGTCCCCCCACCCCCCACCCCGGCAGCCGCAGACACGCCCGGCCCTCCCCCACAGCCCCCTGGCTAACTGAGTCTCTGTCTCCCGAGGAAACGGAGGGGGGGGGCTCTTAAAAAGCCTTGATTGCTCTTCCACCCCAAGGTCCACTGCCTCGCGGGCGGCGACCCCCGACACGTGCTGTGCATCCCGGCTTTGTCTCCAGCAATAAACGGGGATTTGCCTTCCAGTTCAGCCCTATGTCTAATTTATCAGGCCAGGTGCAGCTAATCTGCTTCCCGGTTGCTGGCTGGGCTTGGGGGACAGAGGTGGCTGTGAGAGCGTGGCTGTCAGCCATCCCTGCCTCTGTGCACAACCACACAAAGGACAGGACAGGGGGAGGAAAAGATGGAGGGGTGGGGGCGGAAAAGAGGGGGAGAAGGGAAGGAAGAAGGAAGAGAGGGAAGAAGTGAGGAGAGGAGAGAGGAGGGGAGGGGAAAGGAGGGGAGATGGAGGGGAAGGGAGGAGAAGAGAGGGGAGGGGAGGGGAAGGGAAAGGGTGTGGCTCATCACTGTCTGGTCGTCTTCAATGGAGCCAGCAGAAGCTGCGTGTGGTGTCTGTCCCCAGAGGGATCACTCTATCCAGTTCCCGCCATCCCGGTCATTTCTCACTGGGAACTCTGACCTCGCAAAGCTACTACTAACACTCAAGGAAAGCAGGGACAGCGGTCTGACACTGAGACCCACACACGAGAGGGTCAATAAAGGTCAGCTCCGGCGGCAGCCTCTAATGTCACTGCACTGCTCACGCTATGACGGTTGTCACCACCTTCCGACATCGCCCCCATCCATGCAGAAGGTGTAGGGCACAGTCAGTAGGATGTGTTCACCTTGACTGTCCCCTAAAGATGCCCCCTGGACACCAGGTGTCAACATTCCTCTTCAGGTGGCAGGGCTGCCACATGGAATCCGATGCCAGCACGAGCCTTGTCCCCAGGGGCACTGCACACATCCCAGTAAATGCTCCCAGACAGGCAGCAGCTAAAGCCAATCAAACACTGTAAATACCATGTGTCCAGGGCTGCAACTACGCTACATGCTCTAAGTAAATAACAGGCCTGGCTGGAGACTCCCTCAGCCTCCTGACCCTGGGCTGTTCCCTCTCAGAGCTCGGTGACAGCCAGGGTCTCTGGAGAGAGGGTGCTTAGCAGGACGTGCAACTGTCCGGCACTGGCATCACTGGGGGCAGGTCCTCCCCTAAGCAGACCAAAGAGGAATGAGGGTCCCTGCCTTTTCAGCCTACCTGGTGTTCTCTCAGGTTTGGCCACACAAAAGCCAGGTAATGGAGCACAGCAGGACCGGTGGGAATTAAGTTCACCCAGCCAGCCTCAGTTTACTCCTCTATAAAGGAGACATGGCAGCATCTACCTGGAGGGAGGGGGTTCAAGGCCCTGCCCCAGGATTACACGCTGGAAGTGCCATGTGAGCTCCCATGACCACGCCTCCAGTCAGGTCTGTCTGCACTGTGTGAGTGACCATGCCCATACACCGCCATTACCACAGTGTAAGACAGACCGTGTGCCACCCGTGCCACTGTCTGTGCCGCCACACTGCTCCTGCACTGACGTCCCAGGCCCCTCATGGCCTGCGCTAGCCGCGTTATGTCAGCTTAACACAGGCTAGAGTTATTTTGGAAGAAAGAGCATCAGCGGAGAAAATGCCCCCACCAGGTTGGCCTGTGGGCAAGCTGGGGGTGTGTTTTCTTAATTAGCAATTGATGTGGTAGGGCCCAGCCCGTTGTGGATTGTACCACACCCGGACAGTTGGTCCTGAGTCGAATGCGTTGAATGAGAGCCATGGGGAACGAGCCAGGAGTCAGCACTCCTCTGTGGTCTCTGCTGCAGTTCCTGCCTCCGGCGCCTGCCTTGAGCGCCTGCCCTGACTTCCCACAGCTGCACTTGAAAGCCAGGGTGGACCGAGCCCTTCAGTGCCTAAGCTGCTCTTGATCGTGGGGTTCCATCACAGCAATAGAAAACCCAGCTCCACACCACGACTGGCTTTCTTCCTATTCTCCTACCCTAGGAAGCAGTGCTGCCTTCCCAGGATGAAAGCCCCTGGGGACCCCCCTCAGGCCCTAACAGGCGCATGCGTCATGCATGTCCCTGGCCACCACTAGGGCTGATTTGGTGTCTCCATTTTTAATTTTTTTCCTTAAGAGTCCACTGGCATCAAAGTCTTACCGACACTAGCGGGTACTGCGACTCTCATGCTCCAGAAGAGTCTCATCCGCCTCTCTCCCACCATGACCAGCTCTCAGGAAACACACAGGAAAGTGGGGTCACACCGGCTTCACACCCCAGCTTGAGATCTCTTGGCTAGTCCCAGAGCCATGCTGGAGAGCCCTCTCTTCTCACAGGTCCACAAGGCGACCTTCCCACAGCAGACCCTGAAAATGGGCCAAGTCTCCTGGGTGGGTCATAGCAGTGGCCCAGAGAACCCACTGAGGTCCCCAGTGCTGGATGAATGACTGTGTCACTACACTGGCCACAAGGTGACCTGATGACTCGACTTCCAGCCTGGAGGGCTGCATGTGTGTTTATAGTCACCTCCAGGGTGTGTATGGTCTGTCCTTCTCTGAGGGCTTAGATAATACTCCCGTGTCTAGCCTGTCCTCACCCACATTCTCTACACACACACACACACACTCACACACACACTCACACTCTCAAACACACCTACATACATACATATACTCACACACTCACATACATACTCATACTCACACACACACTCATACACATATACACACACTCACTCATATTCACACACACATACACACATTCATATACACACACACACTCACACACACACCACTCACACACTCACTCATGCACATACACACATACACACATTCACATACACACTTCCTCACACTCACACACACTCATTCATATACTCACATACACTCACTATATATGCACTCACATTCACACAAACTCACACACACTCACATGTGCACTCACACACACTCACACTCATATACACACAATCACATACATTCACACTCATACACTCACACACACATGCCCACATACTCATACACACACACTTACTCACAAACATACACATAAACACATACTCACATTCACACACCCATACACACACACACTCACATTCTCTCTCTCTCTCTCTCTCTCTCTCTCTCTCACACACACACACACACACACACACACACAGTAGGAAGGGGAGTCTCTTTCTGATTCCAGCATTCCTCAAGCTTCCGGCCGAGCAGGGGCACGCTGTGAAACTTTGGAGCTGTTCCTGTGGCAGACACCACAGCCTCAGTGGAGAGGAACTCTAGGGAAAGAAACAGGAAAGGTCCACAGAGCAGGCCTCAAAATGCGCAGACAGACAGGAGAGGCTGACTGGTAAGACGACAATTACACCACAGATGCTCTCCATGGATGGAGGGTGGAGAGGCCAGGCAGGCCAGGAGGGCTCATGGACATCGCTGCCTAGAGGCCCTGGCTAGTCATCAATAATGACAATTCCCCATGTTTAACGGTCAAATTGACCTCAGCTCCGCCTATGCTAAGAGGATCTGAGGTCAGGAGAGACCTTCCTGGCAGGGAGGGTCTGAGGACAGGGAGACCTTCCTGGCTGGGAGGGTCTGAGGACAGGGAGACCTTCCTGGCAGGGAGGTCCCTAGGCTGGTATCTGCCTTACCACATTCCTGCCACCTCTCCCACTTGGCAGTGTTTGCTTGTTTGTTTGTTTGTTTGTTTCCAAAGCCAAAGCCAGTCCCACTGGGCTGGGCTGCTGCCTCTGGGAAAGTTTAACATGGTAGACAAGATACAAGAGGGAAGCCCCTGTGCACCCCAGCAGTCAGGATGAGCACCCCTCCGCCCAGGGGTCTGCAGCAATGAACACAGCTGGTGGCTGGGCAGTTCTGCCCTCATCGATGCCGTCAAGTCTACCTTGGCTGCTGAACAAGAGACTTGAGCAGCAATTCGGCTCACCAGGAAGGGGTAAGAGCACAGACACAGAGCTGCCTAGCAGGCGGCGCCAGGTGCATGGCCACAGCTACAGCCACGGCCAGGCCAAAGGAGGCATCAGCCGGGAGGAGCGGGAACCAGCCAGACCTCTCGGGTCAAATGAGTGAGGAGCCCTCTGTGTCCTGATAACAGAGGTCAGACCTGAGAGGGTCGAGAGAAGCTACTGCTGTGTGTGAGACTCCAGCTCGGGCCTCTGAGATTCTCTGTACCACGCCCTGAGTACGGTGCAGTACCATTGCCCGAGCTGGCTCCTCCCACAAGGTCTGGACTCCAGAGCGGAGCTGCAGGAGCCAGGCCACAGCACAGAACTGTGTGCATGCCTCCCAGGCTGCAGACTGCCACCCCCTGGCCCATCCACTCTAGGGAGCCCAAGGGGGGGGGGCTAATTACATACTCAGATGTCCTCAGATGGCCCGAGTGAAAGCCATGGTTGGCACAAGTTGCCATCTCGGGCAGAATAGAAGGTGTGTAGGCGTGGGCCCGGCCTTGCTATGTGGGCACTGACTTAGACCTTCCGCTTTGGTAGCATTCCACACTCAGCTGTCATGTCAAGCCCCTGCACACAGGCATCCTCCCATCCCCCACTCAGCCAGCAGAGGTCCTGCCTGCTGTGTCCTGGGCACCCTACCAGGGTGAGCATTGAACAGCCATGACCCTAAGAGAATTCACTGGGTGGGGGTGTGGACCCTTCAGAGACTGGCCCAGGCTGCAGATTGATTATGGGATTTGGGATTTTCAGAGATGGCTAACCGGTGTGCACTGGTATGACAGGCCTCAGGTGGCAGCATCCACATGTGCTGCTAAACTGCTGGAGGCCCTTTACCTGCCTCCTCTGGGTCGACTGACCCCACCAAATGTCTCTCGAATCTTCCGGCATGCTGGGCTAGGGACCCAGGAGATATATGACAGATAGGGAAGTCCCAGACTCAGAGTCAGTCCCTCAGAGCATGGGACCAGAGTACTCTGTAAACCCCTCAGAAACCCCAATTATGAAGCAAAATAGTGGGACTCCTGCTTATCAACCCAGAGCTGGGCACAGAACTCAGCAGACATGGAACATGTGTAATCATGCCATCAGGGAGAGCCAGCCACAGCACCTGATGAAGGCTGTCGAGCCATGCCTACATTAAGGCGCGGCCAGGAGAACAGGTCTTCGACCTGCAGCATGCCGGTGCAATCCGGAAGATCTTTTTCCAATTACCCAAACACGGGAGCCTGGTTTTCCATGTCAGAGAACAAATATTTCATCATTTTTATCTTTCCTGTCAAGCCCAGAGGAGCTGCCCGCTGCAGTCTCTTGAGGGGCTCTGTGTAAAGTGATCAGGGCTGGGCTCAGCTGCCAGCAGACCGAAGAGGTTCGAGGGTAAGATGCTGTCTGGCTCTTGGCCCAAGAAGGCCGGTTACCAACTGGCCTTCCCCAAGACCAAAGGATTTATGTGCCACCCACTTCCCAAGGGCTTCCCATACCTGACCCTGGTACGTGGCCCTCAGCTGGGGCCCTCACAAACAGCCTCCCCACAAGCAGAAGGGAAGCTCTCCTCTACCTGATACCCTGAGGTCCAGCCGCTGGGATGCTTTCCAATGCCCACCCTGTCTGCCTGCCAAGCTGCTCCTGGTGCCCCTGGATTACGCCTCTACTCAGGCACCCTGGATGCTGACAGGCACACCTGTAATCTCTCTCTTTGTCCTACTCCTGATGCCCCCCAGTGCCTGGCACTCCACTGTGGCTCAGAGAACACAGAAGCCTCTGATCAGGAATGGAAACACCAAGGGCCCAGGGCCTTCAACTGTCAGACAAGGAGCTTTGAATGGCCCGCTCTGCGGCCCGGGGACCGCTACTCTACCGCTGGGGTGCCCTGCCCAGTCTCTAGAGCGCGAGCATGGGGAAGAGAAGGAAGAACGCCCTGAGGAGTGCACATCCTGACGGGAGGCTGGGAAACAGAAGAGAGGGCGTCTTTGTCAGGTAGGTGTTTGATAGGTGCCTTGTGTCCCGGGCCATATCTCTCGAGACTCAAGGTCCCAGGCTATCAGAGCTGAGGCACATCTTGTGGAGATGGGTGTTTGGGAATTCTGACTCCTGCTGCCTCCGTTACAAATACAGATGGGCGCATTGAGCAGAGGAGCATGAAGTGACCCACCGTGTCGCAGGACCAGAAGGGGAGTCAGAGAAGGGCACCTGACTCCAAGATTTTTGCCAGCTCCCCCTTGAGCCCCTACCTGCCCATCTGGGGAGACACACAGCTCCCAGTGGAAAAGGAGCACCCCAGATCTCCCCACCATGCTGAATCCACCACAGGTAGAAGTAGGGATACTAGAGCAAGCCACCTGTGAATGCTCTGGCCAGTCCCGGTTAATGAGCATGAAATGGAGTCCCTTGTAGGTCTCCCTGTGTCCCAAGAAGGTCTGGGGGTGTCCCTTATGTGAGTGAGCCAGGTCTGGGTGCCAACCTCCAGAGAAGTAAGCTCAGGCCTCTGGCCCCAGAGCAAGTACTTTGGGCTGAGTCAGCAGAATGTCAGGCTTCTTTCCTGTGAGTAATAAATCCATGTTCGGAAGAATCCCCGAGCCAGGGAACATCTGTATATCAGAGAAGCGGCTGTCGAGCTTAACAGCGCCTGCCCCACAGTCAGCTGTGGCCCTTACATGGGCTCCTGTTGCGGCCAGCGTGTCTGGGCCTCTCGGAGGCACTGAGTTATTTATGGACTAGGAATCTGGACCAGAGACACCAAGCAGCCACAAATTGACCCTCCTGCCCGCCCGCCCGCCTCGTCGCCCCTCCTATTTATCCAGGATGAGGTGAGAAACTGACATTGTATATTCATCCCAGGCCCCAAGAACCTGTCACTCCACCCTTATTTACCGACAGCCCCTGTCACCAGACGGAGCTGCCTCCCTGCCAAAGACACGGTTTAATGGATGCAGATAGCGATGCACTCTGCAGAGGCTGGCGTTCCGAGGGGGCGGGCGCCATGTGCGTGCGCTATTGTACTGGGGAGGGCCCCCTCCCCCTTGTAACCTGTAAAGAGACATTATGCACCGCTCTGGCGTGGCTATGGTTTCTGAGCAGCTGCTGGACTTAATTAAATGCCCCTCCCCGGGTCTCTCTTGGAGACGCAAGCGTGTACAACCCCCTTCCACCTGCAAAGCAGCCCCTCGATGCGCCGCTCCCGCCCGACCCCAGCCCTGCCTCTGTCTGGAACCCACCCAGACATCCACGGGCTGCTAATTGCATGGTGGCTTGCCAGGGCCTTCCCAGATCATTAGGATTCATCACCATACTCCCCCGGCTCCGGCCACAGCTGCCCAGCCAATCACGGGCCACCTTGGCCTCAGGAAGGAGGTGACCTGTGATGTGAGCTCCTGCTGAGACCTCTGTTCCATCATTGTCACATGAGAAGGGGCTCCAGAAGGACTTGCCACCAAAAGCGTCCTGAGGCCTGTCATCAAATATTGATAAAAGGCGGGGGGGGGGGGGACACTATGTAAATGACTTATCAACGGCCAGGCCTGGCTGGCTCTCGGGGCCCTGCAGTCAGGGAGGGGGCTACATGGTGGGTTTGCTGTTGTTTTATAAACAGGGGCACTGGGGTCTATTTTCACCTCTAAACAATTCGAGGAGCACGTTAGTCAGATTGTGCTCACGGAGGCATTCAAGGCCAGAGCCGTGAGCATCCCACAGGGGTGACCTGCCTTCCCAGGAGGAGAGGGCGTGGCCTGAACCACATGCTCCTAAATCAGCCCAGGCTGGGCCTATAGACTGTAACCACTAGAGGCAACGGGGATGGACATGGGAAGCAGGTACGTGAGGCTAGAAACTTCTGGAAGACTTCTTACCTTCTGCGGTTGGGGGAGCTTCGAGAGTGCTCTGAGCCTTCAGCAGGATTGCCCCCGGTTACTTGGGCTCCTGCGACGTCTCCTTTTACCCTACATGCCGACCGCACCCACCCTGTTACGAGACACTTTCCCGAGTCCCGCTGTCTCGGGAATGAGTTCCGCCTTGCTGACAGGGTCAACACTGAGTCTAAGCTCCCAGACTCTGGAACCTAGGTCCTCCCAGCCCTGAGCCCAGCTCCTCCCTGCCCTGCTCCTCAGGTGTTCCGTGTGCATCCGTCAGCCGGTGAAGGATGTAAAGAGAGAAGATGCCGTTAGCCCGTTATGTAAACACAGGTCACACACGTGCTGCCTGTCCTGACTTAATTTACTGGGTGGAGCTTACCTGCTCCTTTGTTCCTTCCAGTCCTAAAATTCCAGGTCAGAGTCTAGAAGGGTACCTGTCTGCAAAAGCTGAATCAACAACCCTGAAGCCAGGTGACCTGGAGAAGGCCCTGCCACCAAGGTTAACCTTCTTGTTCAACTTGTGTCAAAAGGTCAATGTGCCGGGCGGTGGTGGCACACGCCTGTAATCCCAGCACTTGGGAGGCAGAGACAGGCAGATTTCTGAGTTCGAGGCCAGCCTGGTCTACAGAGTGAGTTCCAGGACAGCCAGGGCTATACAGAGAAACCCCATCTTTTAAAGATTTTTTTTTATTTATATGAGTACAGTGCACCTGTCTTCAGACACACCCCAGAAGAGGGTATTAGATCCCATTACAGATGGTTGTGAGCCACCATGTGGTTGCTGGGATTTGAACTCAGGACCACTAGAAGAGCAGTCAGTGTTCTTAACCACTGAGCCATCGCTCCAGCCCAGAGAAACCCCATCTTGAAAAACCAAAAAAATAAAAAATAAAAATTGTCACTGCAGCAGGCCACCCTCGCTCTGTGTTCCCACTCTATAAAAATGCTGTGCAGTCTCCACGGGGGACACAGTTCAGATCACGAACTGGCCGCCTCCCTGAACGCTCAAAAAATAAAGCTTTCATTCTTAAGCTTCTCCGAAGTGAGTCTTCTTGGCTTCCTCCAGGACCCAGTGACCCGCCTTGTCCCCCGTCTCCCCGCTGGCCTGGGCTGGGGCTGCTCTGCCCAGACTGAACTGCTGGACGGAGGCAGGTCCTCCAGCCGCGCTTCCGGCTTAAGGAGCAGCAGTAAACCTTCTGCTCGCTCAAAAGTGGGGCTCCTATTGCCTTGACACTCAGGAGGCAGAGGCAGGAGAATTGAAAGTTTAAAAGCAACTTGACTACAGAGCAAGACTCTGCCTCAAAGAAGAAGAAAAAAGATGAATTATCTGAAGTTGCTTTGGAAGCAACTTCTTGGCTTCAGCAAGATGGTTCGTCAGGTAAAGGCATTTGTCACCAAGCCAGACAACCTGGGTTCCCAGGCTAGACCCACACACAGAAAACAAGAACTGACTCCTGCAGATTGCCTTCGGCCTCCTATATAGACATGCACACACACACACACACACACACACACACACACACATACACACACACACACGTTCTGGCCTAACTCCAACTGCACTGAGCATACAGCTCTACAGCCTGGCCTACCCACACACATGCCCCTGGAGTCCCCAGAGGCACTAGTCAGGCAACACTGTATTCTTCTAGGCAATACTTCCTAGCCTGATGTCCACTGTCTAGGATGGGGATACTGAGGTCCCAGAGAGGAGAGGTAGGGACAGAGTTGCATTTCCCTACTAGCGGCAGGGAAGGGGCTTCCACACTCCTCCCTAACTGTCCTGGACCCGCCTCTGTGCCTGCCACGTTGAACCCCAGGCCCCAGGACGCTTACACAAAGGGACCCAGTCTAGCCTTCTAGACCAAGGAGGAACAGATGAAAGAGCCCCAGGCCTTCACTTGAAAATGGCGTATGTCTGAGGCTAATCCACCAAGATGTCCTTAGAGGCGAGGAGCTGGCTGAGCACAGTGACCCAGCATGGCCATGAGGACACTGGCCCTCACCGGTCCATCTGTGTGCTGGCAGCACACAGAGCCCAGGCTTCCCACCCTCTGCTTCCCACAGAGGGGAGAGAAAGCCCCTCCCAAGCCAGGGGCCAGAGCGCAGGCAGCTGATCTGGGCTCACATTTTCACAATCAGCACCTTGCGGGTCACAGAGAGAGAACTCAGAGCCAAAAGTCTGTCATTCCAGTCCCCGCCCCACTTAGTCCTGAGGTACCGCTAGGCCAGTAGAGATTGGTCTCCAACCAGGTTACTGAATCCCTCCACCCGGACCATTTTTTTCAAGACTTCCTCCTATTTGGTAATAAAAATGAGTGTGCCCTCTTAGAACTGTTCTAACGAGATATGTGACCTCTTGTCTGTTTCTGGGATGGAAAGCGGGGCTCCCTACAAGGCCCCTGACATCAGGGTGCTTGGAGCTGTGATCAGGGCACTGACAGCCCGATAGCAATCCTGTCAGGACTCCTGGTGACAGCCCTGGCTTCCGCCCATCCTGATCTCCGGAGCCACCTGCGGCCCGGCTGCTGGGGACTGTCGCTGAGGGTGCCCCTATATCCACCACAAAACACTGGCTTCGTCACGTCTCTCTATTCTGTGGGCCTGGCTCCCCCAGTTGAGGACTATGTCTTTACGAGTTTGTAGGTTTGCTGGCCCTACAGATCCTAAACCCCGAGCTCCCACCTTCAGTGTCACCTGCTGGCCCAGGAGAGGAGCTGGGGCCAGCGCGCAGGAGCACCGGGAGTGAGGTCTGGCCAGTTCCTCCCATCAGGGTGTCAGGGCCTCTTATCACTGCCCACACCCAGTCAGTGTCCTGCTGGCCTTGCCAGGGGCCTCTTACAGTTCATTCCAAGGTGCTAAGAGGCATCCCAGCAGAAAGCAGCAGGCAGGAGGTGTGGAGAGCAGAGAGAGCAGTTTAGCCCTCCAGGACAGAATCTGCCCTTTGTCCAGAACAAAGCCCAGCAGCCAGCACACTGGAGAGGCTGGGGCAGACTGGATATAACTGACAAACATCTTACCCGCTTAGGGTCACCACAGCACCTACCTCCAGCTAAAAACACCCAGACAGTATCAGCAAGATCAGCAGAGAAGAGACCATCATGAGAAGTACCTCCAAGACCTTGGGGGGGGGGGTGTGAAGCAGGAGGATTGTCCGTTCAAGGCCTGAGGAGGCTACAGAGTGAATTCAAGACCCACACGGGAAACTTAGTGAGATCCTGTCCCCAGATAAAACGTAAAAAGAGTCTGTGGACATAGCCAGTGAGAGAGTGCTTGCCTGGAGTGCCTGCGGCCCTGGTTCAACCCCCAGCACTGCAAACAGAAAGAAGGGAGGGAGGGAAGGAAGGAGGGAGGGAAGGAAGGAGGGAGGGAAGGAAAGACATCTGTAGATCCCCAGTCCCACACAATCACAGCAGCTCCTGTGATGAAGACGTGGGCCCTGCAGGCTGCTCCGACTGCCAGCACTGTGCTGTTGAGGACCCCACAGAAGTTCCTGTGACTCTGTTTCTCAGCCTTGTCCTCCTAGCAGCAAGGTGCCCTGGTCAGCCTTTCCTCCGCCCCCGCTGGCCACCAGTCCTCACCCAGCCCTTCGCAGCTGGTCCACGCCCTGCCTGTGCTGACACACAGGCCCTGCTCCTAAAGCTCAGCTTCGCGCTGGCCCATGCTGGTCCCCGTGGCCCTGGCCTCAAAGGCAGGTTCGAATGCTTGTATCTGCCAGCAGCAGGGAAAGGCAGGGGCTTGGATCATGAGCCCAGCTTTGGTCTCGCAGGGACGTCTTCCTAGGCATGTTCTGGCTGCCAGCAAGTGTCCTACCTTCCTGGGCTCTGAGGGCCTCCCTGCCCCTATATCCATTTTTCCTAGTATTACACCCTCTGGTCTTTCTCTAGTCCCTCTGTTTTATTTATGGAAGGGGCTTCTGTCACCTCCGCAGCATCATGGGGCAGATGACAAGTGCCCGCACATGCTACACTGTCCCATGCCATGTACCCGTTTGACTCTCTGCCACCTCAATACCCTGGAACCTGGAAGATTCGGCTTGTGCACCTGTGTGGTATGGCCTTGAACTAGAGAAACCCCTTTGTTCTTAAAGGGCCTCGGGCCACCTACTCCTAGCCCTAGTATATCCCAGAGCTACTTCCCAGTGGACACTTCCCTTCCCTTCCTCCGGCCTCCTTCCCTCTCACCAGGCGAGTCCCCACCTGAGCATCCTAAGCCTCCCTCCCCCATCCTGTCCCTGAATGAATGTTTCCACACCCCATAGTGTCCTCTGTACCTTTCTCAAACACTTTCTCTGAGACTGGCTGGCTCTGAGTCTCCACCTACGTCCTTCCCAGCCTGAACTGTTCTACCTCAGTTTACTCACTGATAAAACTGGGAGACCACCCATGTGGCCCTTTAGGTGCTGTCCCCAGGTCTCTGGCAGGCCCTAACGGCCATGGGAGCATGAACTGCTGGTGACATAGTGTTGTGGACTTACTCAGCACAGACTAGGGACCTCAAAGGTGGGTAGTTACTCCCTTGGAGGAGTCCCAGGTCCTGTAGCGCCGCGTGGTTGGTTTGGCCCTTGGGACCAGCCACTCTGTGCACGGAAGGCTGAGCAAGCCGCACTCGGGTGGGGCTCTCCTGGGGAGAGCTGGGCCTGGCTGGATGCCAGGGGGTCTTGGTGGCATCTCTGCCAGCCGGGGACAATGGGTCAGCCTGGATGCCTCTGACTTTGAAGTGGGTTGGGCGGAATCCTGAGGACACGGAGCCCAGGATGCCTCCTGGGCAGCCAGTCAGCTCTTGGGCCCTTTCTGAGTCTCCCGGTGATGCGGGAGAGGACGGATGGGAAGGAGGGCTGGTCAGCCATGGCTCAGAGCTGTCTGTGCTCCACTGCTTGGCCCCATGGTCGGCAATCGCAGAAGAGGATGTTCCTATTACAACGAAAGGGATCTCCATAGAAACCCAAGGTCTAATTAGACACAAGTAAGTGCTTCCCAAGTGCATTTTAATTACAGCTTTGCTGAAATGTTCGTCAGCCTGAGGATTCAATTGCTGTGTGTCTGAGCTGAACGGGCGCTTCCCCGTGCCAGCGCTCAGTGGTGTGTGTGTTGTCTTATGTCAGAACCCAGCAGGACCCGGTATCAAGGAGCCGAGGATTGGCATCATCAGGGCTCAGAAAGCAGTGCGAAGGGCCTCGGGCATGCAGGGGGAAGAGCCTAGTTTCCAGGGAGCACACATGGAGAGGTATCAGCGCTCTACAAACCCTCAGGACAAAGCTAGCATCTCACTGGCCTGAACCCAGCAGGAGCCACTCCATATCTGGGGTGGGTTGAAGAGAAGTCAGGCCGTCTAAGCAGGAAGCAAGCCCTGGGAGGGAATACTAACAAGGCGGGGATGGGGAGTGGGGGTGGGCACAAAGAGTCCCACGCAAAACTAGACACCAACATGCTCACACACACACACAAAACACATAGATGCATTGCACTGTACTGATAGACAAACAGATAAACTTACACAAGCATGCACTTGGCACATGGGCACACATGTGTATGCACTGTACCATATTCTCACACACACACATGCATGTACTAGCATGTGGACACACATGACCACACATCCATATGTGTTATGCTGTACCCTCACGACACATTCCTGCATTTGGCACATGGTCACCTATGAACACACACACACACACACACACACACACACACACACACGTATATGCACTGTGCTGCATTCTCAAATATATATATACTTACACACACACACACACACACACACACACACACACTGGTACATAGGCACCTATGAACACACACTGCAGAGCTCATTAGGAGCTGCTGGGGACGGGCTGGTGGCTGAAGTCACATTAGGCTACCTCCCGCCCTGGTAGACTCATAATTGGCCATGGAGCAGCCGCCGGGGCAGGCAGAGAGGAGGTCAGCGTTTGATCCTGGAGGGGCGGGTGGCTGCTTGGGGAGTGTGCGCTCATCTGTAATTGGCGTCTCCTCCCTTGCACTCAGCCTGCCTGGCTGCCTTTCATCTAGAGGACAGGCGGGGCTGCAGGCTCATCTCTCCTCCCAGGCCTGGCAGTCATGAGCAGTAACTCAGCTGTGCCCCACCCCGCCCTCCTGTCTCACCCCATAGTGTGGAGCCTTCCCCTGACCCCGAGCCGAGCAGGCGTCCTCCTTCCTAATTTACTGACCAGCCCTCGACCACCTGACTGCTCCTCCCACAGGCGTGGATCGGTTTGTGCCCGGCACAGGAGTTTCCGCGAAGCCCAGAACAACACTGGGTATGCCTAACAACCAAATGAATAACCACCATTAACAAAGACCCAGAACCACAGCGAACCAGGGCAGGGCTAGCCTGGCCCAGGCTGTCTCCAAACCCCTGCGCAACAAGGTCAGGGCCTGGTGGCCGAGCACAGGGCCAGCCTCTGCCACCTGACTAGCCCTTTGTGGCTCTGAGACGGTGTCTCAGCTCAGTCCGGTGTCTACTCTGTTGCCCCCAGATCCTGCCCTTTGCCCCATGTGTTGGGGCCCCATGTGACCCCAAGATCCAGGGCACTGAGCCAGGTGTCTGCCCCCAGCTCCTACTCCAAGTCATAAGGGGAAATAGGGATCCCATACACACACATTAGAACCTTGCTCAGCAAGAGCCGGAGCAGAGAACTGCCCCCCCCGCCCCCCAGACAACAAAGCCCCCCTGCCTGCCAAACTCACGACTGCTGTATACAGTCACGTCAAAACCCAAACCAGCTCAATCGGAGAAGGGGGGATTCCAGGTGGAGGGAGGCAGAGCAGTGCAAGACATCCGTTCCCCTGCCTCTGCTCTGGTACAGAGCCCTCACCTACACTGTGCCCTTGCTGGACAGTCCACCTCTGTCCCTAAGGATGGGCACACGGTAGAACAAGAGACAGAAGAGAAGACTCAACCAAGGAAGCGATGCCAGCGCCTGGGCGGACGCCCGCTCTGGCCACGGCACGCCCATGTCAGAGACTGCAGCCTCTGCCCATGAAGAGGCTTCGTGACCTCGGGACTCCCGGTGACACCAGCTCAGGACAGGTGACTGTTGCCCAGCTGGGTCTGCTGCTGCAGGCAGAGCTGGAAGCTGCCCTTAGACACTGCAAGGGGCGCCTGCCTGGGTCCCTTCCACACAGACGCCCGTCAGCACTCAACAAACAGGCCGATGGCTCTATGACACTTGGGATCGGTTGGTCCCTGGAGTCCCGTGGCCAGACATGTCTGGGATTAGCAATCTGGACCAAAGTACTGTGTGTCCCCTCCTGGAGGAGGGCATCACACACCCTCCACCCCCCACCCCACCCCCCACCCCCCTACACTGACTATAGTCCTCCCAGCACCAGCCCACCAGATCATTGTCCACTATCCCTAGGTTTGGCCAGACACCCATTACTACACACACACACACACACACACACACACACACACACACCTGCCACATCCATCCTGTGCCAGGGCCTTCTCTAGATCCTTCTGACCCCTGGCCTCCCTCTCTAATGGCCTAGAACTCCAGGCTTTAATGTGAAACCACAAAAGATTTGGTCAAATCCGAGTGATTATAAAAAGGTGATAGGTAGAAGGAGGGAGGAGGGAGAAGGGAGGAGGGGTGAGGGAGGAGGGGTGAGGGAGGGGAGGAAGCAAGAGCATTGGCTCATTCTTGTCGATACAGGCCCATAAGAAGGATACGTGTTGCCGGGCGTTGGTGGCGCACGCCTTTAATCCCAGCACTTGGGAGGCAGAGGCAGGCGGATTTCTGAGTTCGAGGCCAGCCTGGTCTACAGAGTGAGTTCCAGGACAGCCAGGGTTACACAGAGAAACCCTGTCTCGAAAAAAAAAAAAAAAAAAAGAAGGATATGTGTTAGTAGAAACAGGTTTAGGGGCCACATCTGGCAACGGCTTTTTCCCATGTAGCATCCCAAGGCATGATTTGGTGTCTGTGTCTCCTTCCCTTTCTCCTTTCCTTGTAAAGGTACCAGAATAGGATCACGGGGATTCAGCCCTGAAGACCATATCTAAGACTGCCACCTCCCAAGACCCCACCTGTGAACAAGATGGTTAGATTACATCTCCATTCCCTTAATGTTCCGTGATGGGGAGTAGATGTCATTGCATAGGGCCTTGGGAGAAATACTCAAGCCAGATCCCAGGAGGGCAGGATAGCAGATAAATGCTGGGGGTGGGAGGGCGATATGAGAAAGAGACTAGTCACCAGTGATGGGAAAGCCTTCCCTGCATGACCTTCTCACCGCCCTTACCTTCCTAAGAGAGACCCTCAAGGTGCCCTGCATCCTTCATCCGAGCTGTCCTTAGCTGGGAAGAGGTCCTGGCTCCTGGGGCCCCATAGAGTGGGAAATAAGACCAAGGAGAGCATCCACAGCTCCACCAGCAGGGGGCGATGTTAATAGTGCACGCCACTGAACTGGTGGCCGGCTTTGCAAGGATAGTTGTATGGCTGACTGAGGGACCAGGCGTGCTCAGGGGATCAGCATGGCTCTTGCACACAAGGACCACAGGGGCAACGGAGTCTGGCAGGGGGGAGAGCTAATGCCAAGGAGTGGGGGAAAGATGGTCTTCCCCGTGGCTGGACCTCCTGGAAGTCCAGGGTGACAGAGAGGCCAAAGATGAATCTTCCTGGTAAACAGGATGTCTATCTAGCCCTGCTTCTCTGGCCCTTTCTGGTTCCTGTAGCTGAAAATGCTACCTCCTGCCTTTTTTACAACCTTCTCTGATCCCTCTCCCTTGCAGTGTCTCCTGCAGCTACCCAAACTCCGTGAGGCCCGAAGTGCAGGCACCCCTGGTTCTCCTGTCCAGGCAGCACCTCTACTAGGAACGCGCTCACGGCCCTCTTGCCCATCTTTCATCTTGGGTGGACACCACTTGGGGACTGCCGCACTGAGAGGCGAGCAGCCTCATCTTCTGGCCGCCGTCCGCCTGCACGTCTTCATTCGGCCAACGTGCACTCTTACACACGTCCCTGGTACCTTAGTCAGGGTCTCCATTCCTGCACAAACATCATAACCAAGAAGCAAGTTGGGGAGGAAAGGGTTTATTCAGCTTACACTTCCACACTGCTGCTCATCACCAAAGGAAGTCAGGACTGGAACTCAAGCAGGTCAGGATGCAGGAGCTGATGCAGAGGCCATGGAGGGATGTTTCTTACTGGCTTGCTTCCCCCGGCTTGCTCAGCCTGCTCTCTTATAGAACCCAAGAATACCAGCCCAGGGATGGCACCACCCACAAGGGGCCCTCCCGCCTTGATCACTAATTGAGAAAATGTCTTACAGACGGATCTCATGGAGGCATTTCCACAAGGAAGGCTCCTTTCTCTGTGATAACTCCAGCTTGTGTCAGGTTGACACAAAACCAGACAATACACCTGGCCCTGATAAGCAGCCCCCAACAGTCTCAGTGACATCCAAAAGCACCGCAACCTGCCTCCTGGTGAGCCCCCAGGAGGTGTGGACACACCAGTGCCGGACCATACCCGAGGCAAATCCGGCCCTTAACGGTGGGGCCGGGCCACCGGACTGCTTGGCATTCAGCAGGTGCCCACGAACAGGGAGCCATGTGGTGGCAGGAGCTGTCTGCCTTGGCCAGGAGCCCAGCAGCCAGCTTCCCCCTTCCAGGGCTAGCTCAGTAGGAGAATGCAGAATCAGAGCCCGTAAAGCTCACACCTGCCGTCCTGCTGCATGAGGCCGTGTGTGTGTGTGTGTGTGTGTGTGTGTGTGTGTGTGTGTGTGTGTGTGCCGCTCGCTCAGGGCCACCGTGAGCTAACTGGGTGGGCTCATACATATAATGGCCTTGGGGGAGCTGGGAAGCCTCCCAGCCAGAAGCCATCCGACCTCTTTCCAGCCCCCCTGCTGCCCGCGTCCCACCACCACTACCTCCCAAGAAACCCTGTCCACTTAATAACCAAAGGGAAAGCTGGGGTGCAGGGAGGGAGCAGAAGAGAGGTGTTCAGAGGAGAAGCGGGGACAATTGCTTTGTGATATACCTAGGGACAAACTGCTGACACTTCAGATCACACCCCCTCCTTTGCCTCCCTCCCGGGGCGTCCAACGGTACTGGACACCCCCCACCCCCGGTTCCCAGGACAGACCTGCCCAGTAGAGCTTTGGGCCAACAGGACAAGAGATGAGGGTCCCAGCTGAGAAACAGACGGAACTGCTCTCAGACGCTGTCAGAAGCGGTATCGCCATGGTGTAGGTAACACGGCAGGGCCCTGTGGCCGGAAAGTGACCCTCTCTGCACTGAGCCTGGGTTCCTGTCACCTGCATGCTCTTCCTGGATACTTGCCTAAACAGTGTGAGGGGTGAACATGGAGTGATCCGGGTGGCCCATCTTGTCTTCTGAGCCAACACACAGCAGCGGCTGCTGCCCAGAGGGCCACACACTCCCAAAGTCTCCGTGGTGAGGCCAGCTCGGCATGTCCGGAGGGCGGCCACTGTGCTGAGGTGCAAGGCCGGGTCCTCAGACGTGCCAGTCTGAGGGATGATCTGTGGCTTCCCAGACCGTCCCAACACAGGGACCATAAACCACCAGAGCCAGGCGTCTGGAGTCCCCCTAAGCCTGCCACATTCTTCTCTGCGCTGCAGCAAGACTGCGGCCATCAAAAGTGGGACTCAGATGCAGGCTGGGGTACAAGCGGAGAGCTTAGGGGCTCATCCAAGCCCCTACCCAGCCCCGCTGCCTCCTTCTAAGGGGCTGTAATTGGAGGCCCTGGGGACCCAAAGCACCCACCGGCTGATCCCCCAACAAAGATGAGGCTGAATGTGACCTAATCCGGATCCCTGCCCCTCAGGGGTGCCCAGGTGTCTGAGCTGGGCCGGGCCTCACTAACGGACTCTAATTGGAAGGTCTGCATGGGGCAGGCCCCAGACGCTCTCCCTGGGGTGCTGAGGGCTGGAGCGCAGGTGGAGGAGAAGAGAGACTGGAGGGGGTCGTTGCCCCTACCCTGCAGCGTGGGATCCTCAGGGTCTGGGATCCTGCGTGCACCTGAGCCCCACCCTTAAGGCCTTGTCTTTTGTTTCAGATATAAGGGCCAACATTACAAAGGGGCAGTGACAGAAAGGTCAGGAGCCAATGGGCTGAGCTTTGCCCTGCCCCGCCCTGCCCAGCCCTGTCCTGACCTGAGGAGGCTGTGACAAAGCAACTTAAGAAAGGTTTTGGACTCCACTCTTTGAATGGTTAAAGGCTACCATAATTCAGAAACCACGGTGGCAGGGGGACAGGACCGTAGGACGCCCAGTTGAGGCACGCTGTTGTTTCTGCCACCAGGAAGCAGGGAGACGTGTCACTGCTCAGCTCCCTGCTGTTTCCCGCCCATGGGATGCCGGAGCCCCTGGGACAGGCCTTCCCTCTTGGGTTGGCCGTTTCTGGAAATGCCATCGAGTAGGCCAGAGGTGTGCCTCATTGATGCCCTGAGCGTTTCTTAATCAAGTCGATTATGGAAATTAATCTTCAGTGTGGGAGGACTCCAGCAATCCAGTGCTATCTGTAGGAAGAACCCAACTTGGGTTCCCGCTTCTGGCCCACAGCATACGTGGCCTACCTACCACTTGGGGGTTGGGGGGTTCTATCTATTTTATCACAAAAATCCCAGTCTCCACTCTGGAGGAGCCAGAGAGGACATGTTGCAGGACACCTAAGAGGAGAAGCCCTGGTCTCTCGACCGTACTGCGTCACTCCAGCTCCCGTGTTCCGTCCTTTCCCAGAGGGTCCAGTGGTCTCTCCAGAAAGGCCCCTGTTCCTCTCTTCTCCTGGGCCCACTCCACCCTCTGGGTCTCTGTACCCCGAGTCTCTCCCCAGCCTACTCCCTGGAAGCCAACACTAGCATTCTAAGATGTGAACCTGAGGAAAGCACAGACGAGCACCCCCAAATCCTTCTCCGCCCTCACGCCCAGCTGACATCTCCCGTTAGCTCCACTAACGGCCACACGGGAGCATGTGCCCCTCCCTCCAAGCCCCGAGGAAAAACTCCAGACCACTTTTGCCAGCAGTGGCAGTGCTAGGGTACGGGGTGGGGGCACCGCTACCAGATCCATCAAGAGCAGAGCTCTCCCAGGCGATACCCAGCGCACACGTGCATATACGCTCACACACATGTGCACATGAACTCAGACGCCTTCTCACCAGAGCAAAGGGACAGAACAGTGGCAAAGTTCTCGGGGCGGTTCCCTCACTGAGAACCTGGACAGTGCCTCCGGGGTCTCTACGTGGACCCGGGGCTACATGCCTGATCACCCACTCTCTCAGTGGGGAGGTCGATGGGCAGGGTCCCTGCAGTGCTCCAAGGAAGATGTCCACAGAGGTAATTTATGCTCTCTGGCTGCCAGGGAGAGGCCGGGCCGAGTGTGAGCATTGGACTCTTAATTGTGCCAGTGCCAGCCTGGACAGCCTTGCCCAGTGAGACAAAGGCAACACATTCCCCTTCGCAGGCATAATTTATCCTCCATTAATGTTCGAGACAACTGACAAATTAAATCTCTTTTAAATTTAATCTGTCTCTAATAGTTAGCAGAAGAAAGGGGGAGTCCTACGAGCTCTTTGAATATTTAAAGCTCCGTGTAAAAATTTCAAACCCCAGGAGCACGGAGAAACTACTATTATCCCAGGGAAGGGGAGCTCAGGCCACTCCCTTCTTCGATGCAAATGCCCCGTTTTTATCTGTGGCTTACAGGCTTGTCACAAATAGGATTAGGAAACCATTTCACGACACAGACGCAAACAGGACTTAATGGAAAAACCAAAAGATGGTCCGGGACCTATTTGCTTTAATGGCTTTTCTAGCCAGGAGGCTCTGCTCAACGGCCTCCCAAGACGTGCCCCCAGGACACACGTCCCCCAAGACACAAGCTAGAAGAGCGCGGGGACCCCGATAAGAGGGCAGACCGAGGTGAGGGAGAAGGGCTGGCTGCCAATTACACAATTGATCCATCAATACAATTCACTTACTGCCTCTGCTGAGAGCCAGATCATCCACAACTTAATCCTTCACTCTGGAAGTCCATCCTGGGTCCAGGGGGACAACGCTCCAGTGTGGGTGCAGGAATGGCCAGCTGGGCACACTCGGGCCACCGGACGGGCTGTAGACAGGCCAGCCAGGCAGCCAGGATACAGGGGACATCCCCGGTGACATCTGGTGACCCCTGCAGAGCTACCAGTCCTGGTCTCTGGCCCTAATTGCCAAAGACAAGCAGACAGAGATTCCTTGAGTCTGGTACTGCAGAGACAGGCGGCCCCAGCCAGGCTAGCCATGCCCTGGCTCCCAGCTGGCTCTCAGGTCTCAGTCCCCACAGTGCATGTGTGTAGAAGAGTGCTCTTACCAGGGGTCACGCCACCCCACCCCATGCCTCGCAGAACTCCCATCTGCCTTTGACCAGCAGTGCTCCCAAGGCCCTCCTTTTTCTCAAGCCCCGGCCAGCTCAGCAGAGTCCGAAAGCCTCCTCAGCCCCCCCTCTTTCCTCACCAACGTTCTCAGGTTCCCACTCCACATCACCTCCCTACACACTCCTCTACGTCACCCTACTCAGTGTGAGGCCAGGGACAGACGCTCGTTTGAACGCAGCATGCTTCTGGCCCTACAGAACCAGATGCGGCTTCCTCCAGACTCCTCCAGGCAGCCTTCCAGTACAACCCTGAGAGAAGCCTCTCACGCGGTTCTCTGGTGTCCTAGAACCCACCACACCCTGATGGTTGTGGTGGTTTGAATGAAAATGGCACCCACAGGCTCATAGAAAGTGGCAGTATTAGGAGGTGTGGCCTCATTGGGGGAAATACGTCACTGGGGGTGGTGGTCTTGAGGGTTCAGAAGCTCAGGCCAGGCCCAGTGTTTCCCTCTCTTCCCGCCGCCTGACGGACGATCCAGATGTAGAGCTCTCAGCTCCTCTCCAGCTCCATGTCTGCCTGTGCGCCGCCGCCATGCCTCCCAACACGGAGACAACAGACTAAACCTCTGAACCGTAAGCCAGCCCTACAATGAAATGGTTTCCTTTATAAGAGTTCCTGTGGCCATGATGTCTCTTCACAGCAATGGATACCCTAATTAAGGCTGTTCCCAGGGTCACAGACCGGGAGGCACAGGGAGCAGAGCTAAGATGTGCCTGGAGACCCCTCACGCCGTGAGACCCTGCCCCGCCCGGCTCAGGCCTGCCTCAGGCGCCTAGTCTCTCGTCTCCGGCTTCCATGGACTCCCCTGAGCAGGGCAAGCTGGGACCTTCTCTCACGGGCTCTGTGCACACCTCTCTGTGCTTTGTGACTTCTTCCTGCCTAACAGATGGTGCCAGGTAAGGCAGGAGAAGGGGAGGTGGAGAGTGCCTACCGCAGCAGTGACAAACCTGGCAGGGTGGCCCTGAGGATCTGCAGTGGTGCCCCAGGAGAAGACGGGGTCTCTGCAGGTAAGGAGGAAGCTGGGAAGGAAGGGAACACCCCGGGAGTCCAAAGGCAAGGGCCGGGGTTACCACACGGCCAGACCCAAGCACTGTGCGCGGGCCTCTTCCTGGCACCTCAGCGCTGCCTGTATTGGGAGACAGTGCCTTTAAAGATTAGTTAAAATGGATCACTGGAGTGGCTCTAACCCAGTGAGAGTGACAGCCAAGGCACGGGGAACAATATAGTAAGGCGTGGGGAGAAGGGAGAGAGGGGCCCCGAGAGAGACAGTTCTAGGGACCTGGAGAGAGGGCTCAGCAGCTCAGAGAATTGCTGCTCTCCCAAAAGACTAGGGCTCAGTTCCCAGCACATGCATCAGGGGCTCACAGCTCCCTGCAAATGCAGTTCAAGGGCAATTGTCTGGCCTTTGTGAACACTGCATACAATGGGTGCTGTACAGGCAGACGGGCGGACGGACGGACAGACAGACACACAAATAATAATAAATTCCTTTCTAAGGAAAGAGGGGGTCAGGGGGCCCTCCTAACTCTTGACTTTAGAAGGAAACACAAATAGTAGGCCTTGTTAGAGTGTCCCCACACACACACACACACACCCACAAATGTACATCAAGTCTTCAAGGGAGGGAACGTTGGGAAATCCTGGGACATTGGTCACAGCAGGGAGCCACAGAAGGCCTGTGATCAGAAAGGCCACGGAGCTGTGTCACGGGAGGTCGATGGTTAGCTTTGTTGTTTGTCCTTGATGTTTGCCCCTTTGTTTGTTTGTCATTTTGACACATGCCAGAGTCATCTGGAAAGAGGAAACTTAGCTGAGAAAATGTCTCCCTCTGACTGGCCTGTGGGCAAATCTTGATTGATGATTGCTGTGGGAAGGACCAGCCTCCCGTGGGCGGGGCCAGTCCTGGTAGTCCTGAGTGGTACAAGAAAAGTAAGCCAGGGACAGCAAACCTTCGTGCACGGCCTCTGCTTCATTCCCGCTGCCAGGGATTCGCCTCGCTTCGGTTCTCAAGAACCCCGGTTTCCCTCAATGAAGGATCATGCTAGGAACGTGAAAGCCAAGCAGGCCCTCCCCCCCACCCCCAGCTTGGTTTTGGTCATGGTGTTTGATCACAGAGATAGAAAGCAAACTGGACAAGCCACCGTGCAGGTTGGACCACATCAGGAGAAAGGCACCCTTGCCCCAGACCCACACTCAGCCTCGCCCAACAGCCCACTGCCCTCTGGGAACTCTACCAGACTGCACAGCTCAAGGCCATTCTCTCCAGCTGTGGCCATTCTCCAGGCCACTCCTGGACGGAGGGGACAGGGCTACCAGTCCTTCTGGACATCAGGAAGCCTCTAGCCCAGATGGCTATCTTACCTCTAGAATATGTCGTTCCTCTGAGAGCTTGTCTCTACAGCGAACACTGAGGAGGCGGGTGGTCCACAGCCAGAGCTCCCCCGCTAGGCAGACCAGCCCTGCTTCTGGGTAGCCTGAGTCTCGGTGTGGGGGTAGGCCTGTCGGCTCTCTCCAGCTCTCTCCGAGATGTCAGGATGGGCACTGCACCTTCGCGGCGAGCGGCCGTCTGCTAAGCGGTGGAGGTAATGAGACCGAAGGAGCAACATCTCTAGCCCATGCTGCCTGGCTGCCTCTGGCACCCCTGCCTCAGCAGCAATCCAAGGGCCAGTTTTGGGTGCTTAGGGTTCAGTGGCAGGAGGGTTTGATCATTTGAGATTGGAAAGGGGTTTTATAACTGTGCCCCACCATGTGTAAAGTCTTGCATCCACCTGAGGGGTGCTGGGAGAAGGGGAGAGGCACCCACAGTCTGCCCACCCTTTGCTAACGATGGTATCTTAGCTACTTGGCCCCTTCGGTCACACACTGTTCCCAGTTCCAAAGTCGGGGTCACGCAAAGGGTGGGTGCAGTCGTCTAAGCGTTCGTTACTCAGCACCAGAAAGCAAACGTTTTTGTTTCTGAATCAAGTATTCAGGGCAATCTCTCGCTCTTAGCTTTTTACTCCACCCCCAATCCTCCTGTTTCAAAGCTGCTCGACATAGTAGAAAATCCAGAGAAAGCAGTCTGTCCCAGGTTCGGTGCGTTGGACCGTTTCACAGCCCAGAACGCCCTGGGTTCACAGACTGCTAAAGTCAGCAAGTGACCCCTGATGGTTCTGCACGGCACGCGTGTCTCCAGCACATCGGGGTGCCACTGTGTATTTCACGGGCCACGGTCAAGAGGCAACAGGCACACATTACCTCCGCCCGACTCATGAGGCCGCAGACATCACTAAGCCGACAGTAAGGCTTGAAGGATCATTAAAACGGAGCACCACATGGGGATGTGGTTAAAAGTAAGAACAGTAAGGAGGTCTGTGTACCCCCATCGCACCCCCAAAATTGACACCTTCACATCACTCCTTACACTTAGTGTCCTGGTTCCCAAGGAGAACAGCCTGCCCTGGTCTAGCCCCGGGTCTTGTTGGCATAGGGTACAGCCCCACCCACTCACCCCCAGGCTGAAACCGGAATTAACAGAGAAGTCCTGGCTCCAGAGAGCATTTCCAGGACCAAGGCAGGTATCAGAGCTGCTTAGGCTGCCTGATCCATCGGCAGAGGCTGTGTCGCAGAAACTCCTGGGCAGCCGTGGGATAGCAGCTTCCTGCCTAGGGTGTGGCCCTCCGTCCGCTACTCAGTAGCCCAGAGGCAGCAACAGCTCAGTGTTTATATAATTAACATCTCCCGACCATCTCAGCCTGAGTGCCTCAGAGCATGCAACAGTGTGCACACATGTGCACACGTGTGCCCTCCCTGGGACATGCCACCCCTAAGTACCCCAGAGGGCTGAGAGGCCCAGAGTGGAGAGGGCAGTCTGCCATCCAGCCTGCAGAGGGCCCCTTACACCAAACCAACACCCTGTCGTATGGGACGGAGGAAATGAGCTCAGCCTGCTATCCACATGCTTGTTGGCTGTCTGTGAAAGGCCAGACTGAGAGCCGACAGCCACACCCATGTGGCTGGCCACACTTGGAGACCCTGGATCTATATTTCACTTCAGAGTTCTTGGTGTCCGTGTATTCCGGAGCCAAAATGGGGAGGCTAGAGAATGAGGGTCCCACCCTCTGCTCCCTCCAGACTCAGTTTCCCCAATGTTCACCAGCACAGTGCATTCAGTCATCTGCTCAGGGCTTCCCCCCACAGTGACAGTCGTGTGAGAGCACCCCTCCCTGTGGGGTCCTGCAAGTGTTATCCTCTGCCCTGCACTGCAGGAGGCCCAGGGCTGAACCCTAGGCAGACCTCTGAGACCCCAGTGCTACTACCTCTGATCACTTCTGCAGGGGGCCAGCGTGAGCTACGGGTGGGTCCTCAGCACCTCACGCCTCCACTCGGGATCTTAGGCTGCCTCACAGAGGTTCAGAGAAGGTCCCCAGGAAAGGCCACACAGCCCCACCCCAGCCAGTGCCAGCGGAGCCTTGCCAAGATAGGCTCATTACGGAAGCAATTAGCTCTAACAGCTTTTAGCTGGAGCTTGGTGGCTCCAAGAGAAATTAACCCTAATTGCCCACAATAGCAGGCCCAGCACTGCTTAGCCTACCCCTGGGTCACCAAAGAGAAGTTTCGGAGTGGTCCGGGTATCCTCGGCATTGCCACAAGAGCCTGGCCTTGCCCAGAGGATAGCCCCATGTCCCCCTCCCCCATATTCCTGAGTGTTGGTAGTCTTTCCAGGTGCATGATGTTGCGGGAAATATTAAAAATGATCCCGCCAACTCTCCTGCCCCGCCCGGCCTCAGCACCATGTCCAGGCGGGGCCGCACTCAGCGCTGTTCTCATGGCTGCCGAGCTGCTCTCTCCCAGCTAGCTCCCACGGCATCTCAGCTGTGCTCCCTCAGCTGTGCTCTCCACCACTGGCAGACCCACACTCCAGTAACCAAGTAAATCAAAAATCTTTTTGTTTTTGTTTTTGTTTTTGTTTTTGTTTTTTTGAGACAGGGTTTCTCTGTATAGCTCTGGCTGTCCTGGAACTCACTCTGTAGACCAGGCTGGCTTTGAACTCAGAAATCTGCCTGTCTCTCCCTCCCAAGTGCTGGGATTAAAGGCATGCGCCACCACCACCTGGCTGTAAATCAAAATTGAAGCTTAATTAACCAATCAGATTTATGTATAAATAAAGTCACAGTATACAAGATGTCAATACAATAATTTAAGAGCCAATTGATAATGATAAAAGCTTTATCCCAGTATTTCTAACCTTATAAAAACTCAGCTATTTGTGGCTAGTAGATGTCACTCAGGTCCAAGTTCGAAGCCATCTCAGTTCCTCTTCTTCTCCTACAACCTCTGACCCTTCAGCCCCTAGCTCCTCCTCCTTTTTCCTGTCCAATCACATGCCTTCCACTGCCCTGTGGAATATGATTGAACATGGAAAACCTGCAACACATGAACTATTCCTTCAGACTATTTCTTCAGAGGGGCCAGGAGGATGTGTCCCTTAAGAGCGCAGGCCAGTTGACCCTTACTGCTCTGCGGGCCTCTGTGGCCTCTATCACATACAAATGTGAAAGCCTCTGACCACGGCGTCCCATCTGTCTTCGGGTTAATATTGCTGTGATGAAACGCCACAGCCAAAGCAAGTTGGGGAGGAAAGGGTTGATGTGGTCTCCACTTGTATACCATAGCCGTCACCTAAGGAAGCCAGGACAGGAACTCAAGCAGAGCAGGAACCTGGAGGCGGGAGCTGATGCAGAGGCATGGAGGGATGCTGCTCACTGGCTTGCTCCTCGTGGCTTGCTCAGCCTGCTTTCTTATAGAACCCAGGACCACCAGCCCAGGAGTGGCACCACCCCGAATGTGCTAGCCTCCCCCAGGAATCACCAAGTAAGAAAATCCCGTACAGGCTTCCCTACAGCCCGATCTCATGGAGGCATGTCTCAGCTGAGGCTGCTTCCTTTCTGTTGACTCTATTTTGTGTCAGGTTGACATAAACGAACCGGCACACCATCCTTCCGTCCGCCTGCGCCTTGCGTCCTGGGGACCATCTCTCTGGCATTGGATATGTATAACACAGAAGCTGGGGATGTTGGGGCTGGACAGATGGCTCAGCAGTTAAGAGCACTGGCTGCTCTTCAAGAAGACCCAAGTTCAATTCCCAGCACCCACATGTCGGCTCACAAGTGCCTGTCTGTAACTCCAGTTCCAGGGAATCTGAAACCCTCACATAGACATACAGACAGACAAATATCAGTGCACATGAAATTTTTTTTAAAAACTTTTAAAAATAGGGTTGAGCCCCATTCCTGTGGGAAAGTAGCCTTGGACTGGGTTCTGACACAAGGCCTCCTCAGAGGACAGAGACCTTCCACACACAGCACACACAGCTTTGCTACTCTGCTCCCAGGTCCTGGAGACCATTCCAATAGAGGCCCCAGAAGTGAAGCACTGGTAACCGATGCCCTGAACAGGCTCCCCTGCCCCTGGAGAGAGAGCAGTCCTCTATTCCCACAGGAGGGATCAGACAGGAGTGAGTCCTCTTTAGTATGCCTTGTAGTGGAGACCACATGTTGAGGAGCAGAGTGGAGGCCTAGTGAGTCCCTGGATCTGAACTCTGAGACACATCCTTGGCTGGATTCCTCACTAGGAAGCCAGACTGTCCAGTGGTTCTGATGCTATTCTGGGTTCAGAATGTGCTTCTTCGGAGGTCCTGGGAGAGCAGGACACACAGGCTTGGTTAACAAGGGAGGTAGGGAGCAGACGGGCCCCCGTGCACGGGGCTTGGGGTGGGCTGGGAGGTGGTTCTCACAGTCTCTAGTGTAGAGGCCAGCTGGACCACAGCACTAAGTGCCAGCCAGGGGGACAGATGATGAGTAAGTGTGTTTTGGTCTAAGGACAATCCCTCCCAAACTTACCATGCTGAGGCCCTGTCCCCAGGACCTCAGCATGGAAGTATATTGAGAGGTGGAGACTTTAAAGAAGTGACTAAGAGCAAAGTCCCTAGGTCAGACATCAATCACCTAGTCTATATCCTCATGAGAAAGGGAGACAGAGACACAGATACTCATCAAAGGACAACTCTCGGTGGGATCAGAGACAATGCCAGTTTCAGGGGTCAGCCTGCCGATGGCAGCAACCAGCAAGCAGTATCCTCCATGGCCCTGAATCATCTCCTACCCCCAGGTTCCTGCTTTGAGTTCCTGCCCTGAGTTCCCTCAGTGAAGGGACTGTGACCTGACAGTGTACAGAGAAATGAACCCTTCCTTCCCCATGTTGCGAATGGTGTTTTATCACAGCAACAGAAATCTTGAGGAAGACGTGTGAACTGGAGAAGACCGTCCTTCATCGTGTTAGTCATGAAGGCCTGTGTGGATAAGGGATCTTCGGAGCTCTGCCTCCCGTGGGGAACTCTGGAGCTGTGGGAGGCGGAGGGTGTGAGTGTGACCGTGCGAGAGGGCTGGGTTGATTGGCATTAGGATGAGAGAAGAGGAGAGGCGGTCGCTCGGGCGAGGCTCTGGATCTCCAGTCAGAGGGAGGAATGGAGAGGCCTCATCCCACCTCTGCCCACCAGCTGGCTTTGGCTCCAGCTTCACCTCTTACAACCAAAATCCTACTTAGCCCCGGGACTGACTGCCCCGAAAGAAATGCTTCCCAGGCTGGCTCAACCTTCTTTCTTGTAACACCCAGGACCGCTAGCCCAGGGATGGCACTACCCACGATGGGCGCCCCAGACATCGACCACTATTTAAGAAAATGTACCACAGGCTTGCCCCAAAGGCCAATCCGATGGGGGCATCTTCTCACTCAAGGCTCTCCAAATGACGCTAGCTTGTGGCACGCTGACATAAAACTACCCAAACCTGGGTTTTGCCAAATAGCCAATAAATTATTCAGTTTGCAAAATGCCATTATGTGTGAGTTTACTTAATTGAATAGAATAATTTATGGTAAAACCTGGGGAAAGGAAGATCGATGAGGAGCGGCAAAGAGGAATGATTGAGCGTCAGCAAAGGCAATTTGATTTTTATCCCTCATTATAATAATGTTAAAGGGAAAACATCAACTTGGGTCAGAATCAATATTTGCAGAGTGTCTGGACCATGAATTTTAACTGGAGGTGGCGAGGAGGTGGCTGGGCGCATCAATAATTAATGCTTTGTCTGCTGCCACAAATAACGCCTGGGCTTGGGTACAGATGCCCACTACCCACAGATTTGTTGGTGATCGTAAAAGGTAATTTAGGAAGGAGTCTGTTGGCGATACGTGTTCAACACGCCCGACATGATTCAGGACGTGGCTTCGCACAGGGTCCTCACAAATCACTGGGACAGATGAAGTGAAACTTGGCTCTCTTCCAAAGTCCCTGGATCCAGGAGTCACGCAGCCCGCCCTTTGTGCTTCCCAGACTCCCAGTGCTCACACAACACAGGCTGCAAAACACTGACCACCGGGTACCCCTTTACCCCAACGGGGCAGTGGACGGCAGGTTCCAGGTATGAGACACACACAGCCACGCCCCCTGAATGGGACCCTGGGCATATCAATCCTGCTTGTAAAATCCAGTCACCTCCCTTGTCACAGTGTGCCCTTGAAGAAACAGAACCCAGAGGTTCGACTGAAGGTGCCGGCATTTTGTGCTGTGCTCTGGTGAAGACTCCTCGTCTGGTGCCTTCTGCTGAGACACTCCCACTGACAGGCGTGGGCATGCGCCTGCACAGACGGCTGCAGGCTCTGGCCCTGAGGGTCTGGGAAGCAACAGGGCCCAGGGCCCCCAAGAGCCGGTCTCCTATGCCCTGGCTTCAGAGGAATCCTGAAACCTCCAGGGAGCCCTTCCTGTCCAGCGTGGTCAGCACCAGGAAACTGAACTTGGTGAATGTAAACTCCAAGAGAGCCGATCTTGTCCGGGCCTGGTGACGCGCAGCTGGAACGCCTCGTCCTCGAGAGGCTAGCTGGAGGGTCCCATGTTCAAAGCCAAAGGGGGCAATGTAGCGTCAAACTGGTGGGGCTGGAAACGCGGTGTAGGGTGGGTTCACTGGGAAAGACTGGCGAGGTCTGAAGTCTCCCAAGATCCTGTCTTCACTGTGATGTCTTTTACACTGTGCTGTTGAGCCTCAGAAGAAATACTCTGAAAGGGAGGTCTGATAGGCCGTGATTTGAAAGAGGAAAAAGGTCATCTTATGCCCATGTCATCTGCCACCCACCTCATAAATACTCATAAAAAGGTTCTTAAAACCCACCGCCCAGAGTCCACTGTACCGTGGCCTGCCAGTGGGCCTTTGGCCTGCCTGTCTCAGTCTCCCCCTGGTGTGCTCTAGACAATTCTTCTTCGCTAAAGAAACTGCTCAGAGTGTGTCTCTCCGCTAAGTTCTTTTCTTCAACAAGACAAAAGCCAAAGAGAAGCCTTTCCCCAGTAGCGGAAGGCTGGATGGCTGATGGACAGATTAGAGTATAGAAAACAGTTGCCGGTGATTGACGGGTTGGGAAGGAGGAAGGATGGCTGGGTAGACAGATGTGGGGACGGTGCGTGGGACTGAGCACTGGCCCTCCAAAAGCCAAAGACCGCCCTGGGCCTCCTCGGGGAGAAGGAAGACACGATGTGCGTTCGTCACACGCACGCGTGAGTGGTGCTCAGCTGTCGAGCACACGCTTCAGTGTGCGCGTGGTCTTGGGTCCAATCCTCAGCCACGCACGTCAGCAGCCATCTCCACCCCTTCCCTGCAGTGGTCGGTCGTCCTGCTCGACAGCCCAAGCCCAGGACTCTGACGTTTTGCTTCTCTCTGCTGCGGAGAAGGAAGCTGGAAGTGGCCGCTCTGGGCCGCAGCAGCTGTCCCGCAGACTGACAGGCACCGTAAGCCCCTCCCCCCACACTGCTGTCCCACCCAAGCCTGGTTCTCAGAGGGCCACCTGTCAGCAGGGGTCAGGTAAAGGCGTGTGAGGCAGGCAGGCGCTAATAAAAGCCACTGCCACCTGTCACGAAGGATAGAAACACATAGAAAGGGCCAAAGACAGAGAGAGAGCAGCCTGCAGGAATGAGCTCACCTCTGTATCAAAAGGGGGGAAATCTAAAGCAGAACCCCTCCCTCGCCTGAGGTGCCCTTGAGACCAAACCCTGCTCCCGCCTCCTCTGGCCTCCCTCTCTAGCTGGCTGCGCCTACCGCCCAGCCCCTCCTTCCCCTTGCTTGGTCTCTTGCCTGGGTAAGCTCTGCCTCTGTACAGCAGACCCTCTCCTGTCCCCACCACCTTCCCTGACCGTAAGCATCCAAATGTAGCGGCTTCTGGTTTGTCCCACCCACTCCCGAAGCCTTCCCAGGAGTACCAGTGAGCAGTCCACAACTGGCTCTTTGGGAAAAGGC